>JAESVK010000096.1:2170335-2204150 GCA_017140935.1 Hamamelis virginiana | reverse complement strand
TATATATATATATATATATATATATATATATATATATATATATAATAGATTTAAGAGGACAGTTTGACAACTGTCCTTAAAAATATGATTTAAGAGGACGGTTTTAAATGTGTCCTCATTCGCGATGTCCTTATAAAAATATGAATTGAAGGACGGTTTTACGAGTGTCCTTAAAAATATGCTTTAAGAGGACGGTTTAAAACTGTCCTTAAAAATGTTTTTAAGGACAGTTTTAAACCGTCCTCTTAAATCATATTTTTAAGGACACTCGTAAAACCGTCATTTTAATTCATATTTTTAAGGACACTCGTAAAACCGTCCTCTTAAATCATTGATTTATAAAGACATCGAGCATGAGGACATATTTAAAACCGTCCTCTTAAATCTAAGAGGACGGTTTAAAACCGTCCTTAAAAATGTTTTTTGTAGTAGTGTTAGTAAGCCAGTAAATGTGTTTTGTGATAACAAGTCCACTATCTCATTAATAAAAAGTGGAGCAAATAGTTCCAAAGGCAAACACATTGATGTAAATTACCACTATATACAAGATATAGTGGAGAGGGGTGAAATTAAAGTCGACTATATACCCTCGGGAGAGATAGTGCCTGATCCAATGACCAAGGGATTAACTCTGGATAAATTCAGAGAGCATGTGACTACAATGGGATTAAATTATATATAAATATTGTAGTCGGATGGCATTATTAAATGGATCTCAAGGATGCCTGAGAATAATAACAAAATGCGACTCTATCTGATTGAACAATTTGGGGACAATATTGGTCGGAAAAAAGATAGAGGACACTAGCGAGGTAACTAGATTATGATAGAACAATTTGATTAAAAAGGTTCACTATAAGGTATCAAATTGAGTCCACATAATACTTGGGTGCATAGTGTAAGAAGTCGCGAATAATGACTGGGGTGTGAACAAATATTTTCCCAGGCATGGAGTATTGGTTCCATTCACTTGTTAAAAGGTGTTTATAAAGTCGTTTGGATTGTGTTATTTTGACATATGACATATAGGGGAAGGACGCGGTCAGATAATTATGATAAAAAGTATGCGTATGTAAAGTTATATTATAATCTGATGCCGATCTAAAGAGTTTAGATGAGAGTTGGAATGAAGGTGAGCAACCAGGCATAATGGTATTCAGATAATAATATTGCCAACTAGGTCACGTTATCTATAAAAACATTTTCCATTCTAATCAAATGGGAGTTGATGGCTATTGGTGATTAGAATGAAATATAGTGTGTCTTTGCACACTGAATCGGTGTGGATAACTTCCCACAAATGGGATACTAGCATGTGTGATGGTGCATAATAAGCACAATAGCATCACACCTGATTGGTGGAGTGAAAGGACACCATTGGGTACCATTGGCATCATTTGGAGTCTATAAATATATGGGAGAAAAACCATGCTTTGCATGAAAACATATCAGACGTACTCTTTCTCTTTGAAGTTCTCTCATAAACCACCATTGTAGTATTCCATTTGTGTGATACCCAGTCTCACGACATAAGTATCACCGATCTCAGGGACCAAGAAAAATTGATGAGCTTGACCTATGGCACCAGAGACAAGGTCATTTGAACTACAAATACCTTGATAAATTGGTAAACAAAGACCTAGTAAATGGAGTTCCAAAACAAGGAAAGTTTTCAAATCCCAGTGTTTGTGGACCTTGTAAAAAGGAAAAAAAAAAAACTCGAGCTTGACATAAGAAAACTAATATCATTAGTACCACCTGTCCTTTAGAGTTGGTTTATGTTACTTAATGGGTTCTGTGAGGACTGAAAGTCTAGGTGGGAAAAAATATATCATACTTATGGTTGATGATTTCACTCGTTTCACATGGGTTGTGGTTGATGATTTCACTCGCTTCACATGGGTTGCATTCTTAAGAGTGAAATCTGAAGCCTTTGATAGTTTTAAGTCCATTTTCCAAAAAAGGTTTAAAACGATAAAGGCAACTCCATAGGAAAAGTTGTAAGACATATAAGAGATCATGGTCGTCAGTTTGAAAATTCCAAGTTTACCGAGTACTATAATGAACAAAGTATAAAGCATGAATTTTCTGCTCCTAAAACTCCACAACAAAATAGAGTAGTTTAAAGGAAAAATTAGGGTGATACAAGAGATGGCTTGTGTCACGTTTTTAGGAAATAGTGTGGCAAAACACTTTTGGGCAGAACTTATTAATACTGCTTGTCACACTGTTAACCATGTCTATTTGAGACTGAGCACTTCTCAAACACCCTTTGAGTTATGGAAAAGCAAAAAGTCTAATTTGAAATATTTTTCGGGTCTTTGGGAGAGAATACTACATTCTGAGACATAGAGAACAATTAGGAAAGTTTGACTCTCGAAGCGACGACGATATTTTCATAGGTTATTCCTTGAATAATGGAGCTTATAGAGTCTGCTCAAAGCAAGATTCATCAAGCCAATAAAGTACACTGAATGGGTCTCTAATGTTGCTCTAGTTTTAAAGAAAAATGGTAAACTTAGGGTATGTACTGATTTTAGAAACCTTAACATGGCTACACCTAAAAATGAATATCCTATGCTTGTAGCAGACCTTCTAGTAGACCGTGTAGTCGGCCATAAGATCTTGTCTTTTATGGATGGCCACTCAGGGTATAACCAAATTTTTATAAATGAGGATGATGTACCTAAGACTGCTTTTAAATGGGCCAAATTGGTATGTTTGCATGGATTAAAATGTCATTTGGTTTAAGAAATGTTGTGGCAACTTACTAGCAAGCCATGAATATCATTTTTTATGACATGATTGGAAAAATCGTAGAAGTATACATTGATGATATAGTAGTAAAATCCAAAAAGAAATGCTTTCTGTGGAGTGAATGGTTGCAAACAAAGCTGCCATGTCACGGAGCAAATCTGGATAAGGAGTAAAGTAGAAGAATGGAGAATCTCGAACACCAGAACCAAACTTTTGCTTATCCTTTATCCATGAGAAGTAATAAGCCGCTCTACGCTTTCCCATTAAAAACTTATGGGTGGCCTGACAGAAAAACCTATCAAGGGAGAATGATCTATTTGGATAAAAAAGAATACCTGATTTTGAAGTTTTGGCAGGGGCAATGATCAAAAGATTTTTCTCAAGAGGAGGAGGAGCTGATAGAGTCTGTAGTTGCTTAAGAAGAGATCCCAAATTTACTAGATATTCGTTGGCTGAAAGTATTACTCCACTAGGTTTTGAAACTTTAGGTAGAGGATGGATTGTTTGGGAGAGATTCTAGAGTAATAGAAGAAAGCTTGCCTTCATACAGAGAATCTCAAGAAGAAATCTCACTGTCTATTTAAAAAATAACTCTCGCAGTAGGGGGATTATTTTTGGAGAAAGCAAAGGGTGGAATTGGAAGATCTTAACAGAAACCAAATTGCTTACAAATCATATTGGCTGGGTAAATCTCGACACCAACTTTTTTGTTTCTGTATTCAAAATTCCCAGCAAAGTGAAGATCTTGCACCATCAGGTAGGAGCCCTAGATCTTACTCTGTCTTTCTACATTAGAGGGATAATAAGGGGAGGCCTTGGTAAACTATTCAGGGCCATACTAGCGAGGAGCATAAGTGAAGAAGAGGTGATCTTCACCGTCAATATTCAGATTCCAGAAAAATTGAAAATAAAATTGAAAATATTTGAACTAGAAGAGAGCATTGAACCATCTAGAAGCATAGGTCTAGTAAAACCTAGTTTTAGGAGGAAAAACAAAAATTTCCTTAAAATATTCATGTAACCAACATTGTAGTAGCCACAAAGGGTCACCTATGGGGTAAGAAGAAGTTGTGGCCAAAGTGCCAAGCCCTCTATACAGATGAGCTAAAACATATGGGGCTAGGGCAAGTTTATGGCCAGACGCTAAAGCCATGGCAATACGATGATACTCTTGGGGTCATTTGACCAGAGGGACAACAACAGAGAGCAAATTTGCAAAGCCAGATTAGTAAAAATGCACAATGCTCTTGTGTAGAAATTTCAATGGAGGTACTACACTCGACTTAAATGTAGTTCGTCCATAAACAAGTGGCTTTCTTGTAATCAAACTGAAAATCAAAAGAAGGAGAAAATGCAGCACTATGGATTTCACCAATGGCCAGAAGGCCAGTGAGAGCACAAATATGAAAAACAGAAGGGGACATGGGACCGCAGGGGAACATGAAGACATTGTGGGATTTACTCCATAAGCAAATCACAGCAACAAGCAGTTTATAGTTTAACTCATAGGGCTGTCTACATAACTGCAAATGGTCATAGATCCTTACATCAATCCATATTTGTCTACAATGGGGTTCAAGTCGATTCATCCAAAGGGTCCAATTTGCAAAAGGGTTAGGCCAACATCTATGGGATTTCTAACAAGACCATTCATCCCAACAAATGTAGCCATTCTCAAATAAAAGTTCTTCTTCATAAAAGAAAGGGGTGTAAGGTTCTAAACTTTCTGGGTAAAAGAAAGTATTTAAAACAGGGCCAATGCGAGAAGAGGAAGACAGTTCCTGGTCAGAAGTATCACTAGCAAGGTCTTCCAGTATAGCTTGAAGACTTTTATGGGAATGAGATGAAGAAGAGCCATTTATGGAAGAAGTTGCTGAAGAACCGGTGATAAAGATGTGTCTGTGAAGAGCGATAGGAAAATGGCGATGATATAGAGCGTTAATGAGATTTAAAAAGGAAACTGATTTAGAGAGAGAAAGTGATAAGGATGACGGTTGATTTGATTTTCAAAAATTGGGAAAAGTGAGAGAAACATGGCTGTGTGTGGATAATGCATGATAAATTAAAGGCATCATGTAAAGGGAGGTTAGGAAAACCAAACAAGAATAACAGCTGAAAATGTGCCATGCAGATGGTTACAGAGAAGTGATTATGAAGAGCAGATTTCGAGGATGGAGCGACACGTGGAGAAATAAAAGGTAAGGATCAAAATTTTTTTTTTTTTTTTGAAAGACTTTTAGAGGAAAACCAACTTTTTATAATTTAAGTCTGTTAGTGGCTGAATAAAACATAAGGGGGGGGGGGAATGTTCATAGTAAAATAGCCCACGAATCATAATATGACACGTTGACTAAATGAGAGAAAGATAGAAGTCCCCTTTTTGATGTTATTCTGGAGAAAGAAAGAAGTTACAAAGGGACACATGGCTAAATTTTTTATGAAGGTATTCCATAATGATTCAAATTCTATACATGTTGAAAGTGGGTGGTTAGATAAGAAGTCTACATATGGTAGGAGTTATCTATAATAACCTAATTTAAAGGCGACATGTGGCAGCACACAAAAAGAGAGAAACTAAAATTAGGACACATGGCATGAATTAGTTGCCATAAGATAAATTAAAGGAAGCATAACTGATCAAGAGCATGAATTAAACAAGTGGCAGCAACATGTTGCTAAATCAAGGGGAATGCAACAACCCATTAGCAGCCATTTCCAGCTCAAAGAAGAATGTGGCCCTGGACAGTAGCAGTTTGTAGTACATTAGGGCACGATTGTGAAGTGAAAGAAGTGGAGCAAGGTAGTTATCCATAGGAAGGTCTATAAATAAAGAAGAAGAAGAAGACAAGTATAGGACACGACAACATCCCCCAAAAAGCAGTGCAATGCTAGTAAGTTTTTCAGTTTATCTTGTTCATTGTTAATATCATCTTGTTTACAGTTCTTTTTGATTCACAAGCAATCAGTTTATTTTAGTTGTAAGCACTTTATTTTCTGTCAAGTTTCAATTCAAGCAATCAAGTACATCAATGAGACTTTTTCAATTCCAGCATGGTGGGTATTTCGAGCATTGTAAGTTTGTTTCTTTTCTTATTACTGGTTTCGTGCACAATTTAAGTTTATTTTAATCTTATTTGTGTTTGATTCATCTACTATTATTTTCGATTAATCAGTAAGGTCTTTAGACATTCCAAACGAGAATCCATTTAAGATTTACCATCATCTTAGACAATCATCTGACCTCGATTTTATAGTTACTAACTTGACATCAAAGTCTTCAAACCTTGATTTTGGCCAAGAGGTGATGAGGGTTGTGTTCAAACAATCTCAATTGGACTTTAGGAAATTCTGGCACGCCAGCACACCCCACCGCGTGCTGAAGGTTCTTAGACGTGAATAGAGCCAAACAAGAAATCAGTATATATTAAACAGAATCTGAGAGAGCCCAGCCCGCCTAAACTTATTTTGAGGCCAAAGAAGTCCAAATTGGCGCAAACTCTCTCAATTTCACAATCAAAGTCATGATAGCTAGTTACGTTCATTTACTAATTACTAGTTGGTGCACTCGTGTGTTGCACATGAAATTATTTTTTATATTATAAATGCATTTAATATAAATTTAAATTAAATCTTAAATTTAATGGGAGTTTGAAATGGTGAAGAAAAAAAACATAAAGAATAAGGAGAGCCTTTTTCTAGTTTCATATAAACAATAAAGACAAAGGACAGTGAAAAGGTTTTTTTTTTTTTTTTGTTTGTTTGTTTGTTTGTAGAATGGTCTATTATTTCTCATAGGTATTAAATTGTTTGCATCTACAAGCAATGGCAACGCATCATTGACAAATTTTTCCAAATTTATGTAAAAAAACAAAGAAAAAAAAAGAAAGAAATGAAGGGAATAAATTAACTAAATAAAAGACAAAATAAAATCAATATCAAAATGTTTACATTATCATTTGTCTATACAAATCTGAAAGTAACCTGTCCATCCTACAGAGGAGAAGCTATCATTATTTTTAAATCAGGAAGAGAATAATTAATACTAAATATAAGTAAAGAGAGTTATAATTTTTTACTTTATGACTTAAAGCAAATGAGTTATTGTACGTATCCCTATTAGTTTACATTAATGTCTTAAGAATCCCGTTTTCCTATTGAACCAAATGCATGTAATTTTCATATAACAATTTATTATTACATAATTTTGAAATAAAATATACTTGCTTAATATCGAACCATGTACTTAAATAATTGGACATATAGAGCCCTTTAATTTGATTTTTATTGCAATTTTTATTTTAAAAAGAATAGACTCGATCATGACTTATAATTATACTTATTTTGGGGTATTCTATTATTTTCTAATCATTTATATTACAATGAGCCTAATTAATTTCGACCCTCATTTTAATTTCTAAAACCATGTAAATACGTTTATTAAACAACATTATTTCTTTTATTTAAGGGAATGATTAAACGGAACACTTTTGGAATCAAGGTAATCGTCAATTTGACAAGTGTAGTAGAGTACCATAAAACCCTTCCCCATTCACAATTGAACCTACTTACTCGTGATCTCTAATTTTAACAGGCCAATAAGAGTCACAATTTTTAATTGAAAACTAAAATATCATCCCAAAAGATGACTAATCACGTCTTTAAACTAATGATTAGTGGCAGCTCCATGTATTTGCCATAATGGTTTTAAGTATGAATTTACATTTTTAAATGTGAAACTTCATGCTTTTGATAATTAAGGCATGGTTAATAAAGAAGTCACAATTTTGGCTTTACCCCTTTTATAAAAGATGTTATTGATAATGTGACAGCTCAAACCATTTAACGTAGAAAATTTGTAAGTAATTATAAAAAGTGATTTTTAAAAAATTGTTTTTGATACAACTTTTAGACTCATCAAGCTACAATGTCATCAAACACTACAAAAAAAAAAATGATCAATTGCAACGGAATTTTCCGTTGCAATTAGGCAAATTTCCCGTCGCAAAAAGGTACTTGTAACGAAAATAACCCTCGCAATTCCGTCGCTATTGCTATATTCGCAAAGAAAACAACCGTTGCGACGGCTTTTTCCGTTGCAAAAAAAATTTAGCAACGGTCATCCCCGTCGCAAGGAAGAAGCTGAACATAAGGTATTTTATATTGTTTTTTGCAACGGAAAATGCCGTTGCAAGTGTGTTGCAAGGGAATTTGCCGTTGCAATATGAAGAATAGGTAAAAAAATAATATTTTTGCAAGGGAATTTGCCGTTGCAAGATTAAAAATAGGTAAAAAAAAAATATTTAAAAAAAAATATTGAAGAAGCCATCAATATATTCATTCAGGTGGGTAGGGGTGCAAACAAGCCAAGCCGAGCCAAGCCAAGCCAAGCCAAGCCATCAATTTCTTTGGTCTCCTATATATCACAAGTAAACTCAGTTATTATAGACTGTAATAATCCAAGATATTTAAAATCTTACTGCCTCAGCTATTTGTGAATGAAATAATGTAGATGAGACTCAGTGAGTGGTGGTGAATTCTTAATCACGATTCCTTTCAAAAGAGTGCCACAAAGAGAGAGAGAGAGAGAGGGAGAGATACCTGTACAGACACAATTGACAAGCCTATCCATTTGCACATCTCAAAGTTTGACATGATGAAATCTTTTAACTCATTAAAACTCCCAGTTGGATCCTCTGGGAAGTCCTGATGCTCAGTGAGATCAAATCAGCACAAAAACCATATAAATTGTCAAAACGCAACTCTTATAACCACATAAATCATCATATCAAGAAAGGATAAATGAGGGCCTATGAAGACAACAGACCTCCTCCCAGTCACGGTTTAGAAATACATCCGCAGTCACTCCAGCCTCCAGCATTAGAAGCAAAAAGACAAACACCATATACTGTACCCAATTAAGGTCAACAATGAACTGATTGTGTGATATACTTTGTTCAGTAAAGCTTTACAGAACCCAAATTCATGTTTTGTGGAATTCTTTGTACAAAATATTGGTATATCATTCTAATCTTGGAAAATAGTCATTATAAAAGATAGAAGATGCATATGAAGAAAGTGTTCAGAAAGCAGGATCAATTGTTAAAAACAATAATGCATAAACTCCTTGTTTAGAGAATTTACAATATAAAAACTTTAAGTGAGAAGATAACATAAATTTCCATATTTATAACTGGTGTCCCTTATTCAAGGCACTGGGCTACTGGAAGTTCAGCAAGCTTCGGGCGGCTCACAAATGCATAGGAGGTCTCCAGGTGACAATTATATACTTCTGTATTACCTCTTTAGAACCTTATATAGATGTTAATATAGAATAGGAAGAACAGACTGGCCAAAAAATAGTTAATAGAGGAAAAAAATAAAAAATAAAAAAGGGAACCATGGTCAAAGCTATGTACTACTCCACAAATCACCACTACACCATTAAGCTCCACATTTCAAAACGCATAGACCTCATCATACACAAGGCATTTCCTTCTCCTATAAAAATAGGTGAAAAAAGAGGCTCTAAACCACTTTCATAATTAGCATAAAACAGACGTGAAAATAATATTTAGCAAAACATGTCAGCACATACCAAAAAGACTTCTAGTATTCAAATTTTGAGATGACACCATCTATATTTCACATACCAAAAAGACTACTAGTATTCAATGGGTTCATCAGTAAGCCAACAAATAGAGGATTCAGAGTATACACAGTACAACTTCTCAGTGATTCTAATTAAGCATAACAAACAGAAATTTAAAACCAAAGCAACATCTGCACACATAGCTGTAAAATATAAACGAATGAACATACCAGAGTTACTAATAACAGGAGCCACTGATCCTGTTATTAGAAATGTCCCTGAGCAATAGAGACATGTCAGCAACTATAAAACTAAAAATTAGCACCATGGAACAGGAAAATATTAAAGAAGAAACGAAAAAGAGTACTCAATACTTACAAAGTATCCAAATTACCAATCCGAGATAGCTCAATAGGAATGAGATCCATTGTAAGACCCCGAAATTTTCAATAGTAATTATTTCTTATTTATTATTATTTTATTTTAATTAATGCACACATGGCGTTTTGTCATTGGTCATAGAATGTGCCATGTGGCCACTTTTTGAGAAGGGTGTATGAGAGTGTTATGAATGCATTATAAATTGAAATGCATTATTGTGTCGGCAAGTGGTGGAGTAATGCATTATAATTGAGTGAATGATTGATTCAATATATATATATATATATATATATAATTGGGGTGATTGTGGAGGCAGGAAGTGAAGGAGGTGAGAGTGAGGAGACAAGAGTGGGGTAGGGTGTTTTGGTTCTTTGTTTGCCACACTCTCTCTCTCTCTATATATATGGATGGGGGGAGTAGATTCAAGGGACCAAGTATTGCATATTTTAGGGAGTAGCTGGACGTGTGGGGCAATCATATATATATATATATATATATATATATATATATATATATATATATATAAGGGAGTTGAGAGGAAAGAAAGATAGGGGAGAGGTAGTTGTGGAATTTTTGAATGGAAGTTGGAGAATGTGGGGATGAAAACCATAGCCACATGTTGAATGAGGCTAACCAATTAATATTTATATATATTTGGTCTCTTCAGCACGGGGAGGGGAGGAAAAAGAAGGAAAAGTAGAGACGAAACTGAAAGAGAAGAGAGATATAGGAGAGAAGAAAAGAAATGAAATAGAATGAGAGAAAAGAAAAGAGAAGCTAAAGGGAAGATGGAGCTGCACAAATGTAGAATACTTGGTAATTTTATTTCATAATTTAGAGCTTAGTGAGGTGAGATAGTATTTCTATTTTGATTATATTTCAATTTTTGGATTGAATATGGTATGATTTAATAATGACTTTAAAATGAATATACATATAATATATATGTATATCAATGGGGATTCCCAATCTTGGGTTTTTATTTTATATGAAAATGAAAAGCTGAAATTTTGGGACTATTTTTGCCCATAAACTATATCAACTCAGGATCATGTGTACCAAATTTGGGAATTTTCCGATGAGTAGATTAATTTCTATAATTTTCTGAAGTTTAGTAATACTGAAACTTTGAAAATTTGTAGTATATTGTGTATATGTCTGAAAATTCTGAAATTTGAGTATATTGTAAAGCTTGAATTTATGGATTTTTAGATACAAGAATCATGGAAAAAGACCTATGGGTGAATGAGAATTTCTTGAGAGAGAGTTTCCTTGAAGCTTTAATAGTAGGCACAAGGTGTATTTTCATAGTTTATCGAAAAATTATGATTTTTATATATATGGTATAGATTGATTTTATATGAATTTAGAACTTTGAATCACTTCAATTGGATGTGAATTATGAGAGAAATTGAGAAACGAAGTTGCCGAAAAATCTGAAATTTTATTAACTAGCCTACTTTGGCATCATTTTTAAATATGTTCGGATGGGAGGTGTTATACACTACCATTATATTTTGAAAGCTTGTATCACACAGATTCTATAACATCTTGAATCACCAAAATCAGATGAGAAACGAAGGAGATATAAGTGTGCAAAGTTGGCCAAAAAGATGAAAAATATTGACGTGCCATGTACGTGAGTGTGCATGTATGATCCTTTGCTATTGAGATGCATAGTAGACCATACACCCTCAATTGCAAATTAGTGCTTGTGGATATCATTTTGATTGGGAATTATTTTTAAAAATCATAATAAATCAAGTTGATATAAATGAGTGCAAAAGTTGTTGTTTGGGATGCATGAAAGAGCCTAGAAAATTATGGAGTGTAGTGAAGGTGCACCATAAGGCTTACCATGTAACCTCATGGTATTTTGACTATTCTAGTAAGATTTTTCAATCTAACAAAATTTGATAAATTCTACAAAAAAAATCAAACAAGTATCCTAGAATGGATTATTTTATAGAAAAATACATGTGGATAGAAAATTAACTATTTTCCAAGTCGTGAGTCTTCGGAAAATAGTTAAAAATCATGAATAATTGATTTTTATAAAATCATGATGATTAGTGAAAGATCTTGAAAATACAAGTTATGGAAATCATATTGGCATATATATAAACTGTTAATATATGCATGTGATATTTGTAAAGTTTATAACATTTTGTTATTATTATGAATAAAATGATGAAGCATGTTAATTGTTATGTATAAAATACATACATGTGATAATTGCCATAATTATTGCACATAAAATTGGCACATATGACATGTGGTGATGATGTTATGAGAAAGTGACTGGGCTTATCAGTAAATTCCATACATCTCATAGTAACAATGCGTTTTAAGAAAATAAAACCGTGCACTTGTCATGTGAATATGCATGTATGGGCGCGCATGTTACGCGTGCAGGCAAAACGGACAATATTGTTACATGGAGAAGTACGTGGTGTTACAGTGGCACAGTTACATGTGGTGGCTCAAGTTGAGTGAGCAGAATGATTTATTTGTATATCACTGATATAACTGTTGATATGAGATATATGTTGAGTTGATATACTATGAAATATATGCATGAATTGCCATACATGAATTGTGGATATGAGATGTATGCCATATGTATTGCATAGAATAATTGCATCTGGCATGAGACACAGTTACATGTGAGATATATTGCATAGAAAATCATATGCATTTGTGATTATTTATGTAACTGTGGAAATGAGGAGTTGAGATACCACCAATGGACAAAAGATCCCGGAAACAGTTAGTGCACCAATATATCACACTTGCTAAAAACAGCACGTAAATCCTCCTGTCAATGAGTGACAGTCGCGGTAGGTCCTAAAAAGGCGGGGACTGGGTGATATACATCCTAAAAAGGCGGGGATGCTGTTGTGGTAGATGATTGAGAATGATTGAGAATGGTTGAGATGGTTGAGTACCTTAAAATGAGGTAGCCATCTATTGTGGTGAAATGGTGAATCCTAAAATAAGGTTACCATCAGTGTGAATGGTTGATGTTTTGCTGGAAAAGCAGAACAGAGAAAATGACAGATATGACTGCATGAGCATTGCATCTGTCATATGCATAAAGCATGCATGTAGTGTAAAATTATTTATTGTGAAAAAGTGATGGATATATTCTGTAATATATATAAATGAATTACAGATATGATGATTTATTTATGTGATATTTGGCTGATGATAAAATTTTTTGACAGATATGAGAATGAGGAAGGATGTAAATATTTTTGAATGTGTTGAGAAAAAAAGATATTGTATTCTTGTAATATGATTTACAATAATAAAAAGTACTCACCGTGGACGTAGGCAATTTTGCCGAACCACGTAAATCCTGGTGTTTGTTTATTTTTCTGCTATGTGTTTTCTTTAAGATGATGACACGTTATCAGCATGAGACTCTATCCAACTCAGTAAACTAAAGGGATGTTTCTGGAATTCGAGTACATTACGGGACTGTACTCATGATACAAACTAGTACTCAGCGCTATCTTTAATTTTTGAGATGTTGAAAAATTATTTAAAGACTTCCGCACGTGTATTTTGAAAAACTGTTTTAAATTGTGTTAATTTTAAAAAGAAATTACTCAAAAGATAAGCGCTTGGTGTTTTGTCACTGTGGCATTTCTGCATAGGGGTTACCCAGTGTGGGGTGTTACACCCATAAGATTGTTAGACGAGAAATTCCTAAGGATCATTAAAAATATATGATTAGAGCATAATGAATCATCATCCACCCAATGGAAAACTTTGCCAGTTTAAGGACTATATATGTGCATTTGTGTGCAGCAATCTATTTCAGCAGTGAAACAAAGATGTCATTGACAATAGAAAGAAATGATAGACTCAGGTAACATGGAAATTTATGCTTTCTATCCCATTATACAACCATGGGAGCAAGTGGCAAGGTTGCGACCCCTTGCCTGATATGTTTAATGGGCAACCAATTCATGAAAACTGCATGATATAAGCTGTTTAGGAGCAAAGTTTCACCAAAGCAAAGAAAAAATAGGATTAGTTTAACTCACAAATATGTCATACTCTCCAACCTCTGAAAAGCAGGTGGGATGGTTCCATTCAACTTGTTCCCATGCACATTGCTGCCATCAATCAAGAAGTAACTCCACTGGTTACTGTTGCCTTTTTTTTGGAGGGAAGATCGGCTAAGTGCAGGGGTTAACTAGGAAGCATAAGGATGTTTGGTTCTGTTGGTCCAACATATCCTTATAAGCTGATAAGAAACAAAGGTAAAGTGGGATAGAAATCAATTGTGTTTTCAAATGCAACGATAGCCTCTTTTTACAATGCCGAGCAAGATGATGGATCCAGCCCCACTTCTGGAGCTACAATAGAAAACACAATTGATTTCTAATATACAACATAAATATGATAATGGAATATAAAGTGTGTGCCTTGATTGAAGCAGCATAACTAAAAATTTATATTTTACACATAAAAAGAATTAATAACAATTCACTTACACAGATGCCTTTCTTAGTGCCTATAACCATGGTGGTATAGGACACTACTACCTTGGTAGTGACTTTTGCTTTAAAGTACAATGGGAGTTGTAAGAGTTGCAGCTTGCTTCCCATAACAGATTTTAAGTTACACAAAAGGAAAATTAAAACTTAAAACTGAAGGGTAAAGTGGAACATAGAAACATAGCTTACATGTTTTTCAGGGACCTTAGCAATTTCCAGGAGCTGCACCACACAATAGCAGAGAAGATGTCATTTATCATTGGTGTTCTTATTTTTTAAAGCAAATAGGCAAACATTGAATGCATTAAGAATGGACAACCTTCAATAAGTAAAAAAATTGACAGTTGATTCATGTAGACTTAAATAAATCTGATATTTTTAAGTTTTTGACATAGTCCAAAGTTGGAAGGAAAAAATTGTAACCACATGCAAGAAGGCTTACTTTGATCAAATCTTTGCTATTTTCACTACTTATTCTATGAGGTTTTTTATTTTTATTTTTTTCAGTGAAATTTTTAATTAAATTAAAATTGATCACAATAGAGAACTAACAACCATAAACTAACACCCAAACAGAAAAACCCAAAGCCTCAAATACATACAAAGAAAACCAAAGAACACAAACAAAGAAGACAAAAAACAGAGCATGGAAATCACTATAGTCCACCAAAACCCTACTGCTATGATATCAGAGGATTATGATCAACCAGCCACAAAACTGAACACCAACTAGTGCACAAGATTCTTCATCTCCGCAACCCGATCCCTTGATTATTCTAATCTTAACCAATTAACCAAACCACCCAACCATACTACCACACCTGAATCTTCACAACTCCACACTTTAACTTAACAAAGAATTGTTCCAACCGTTTGGGGTCTGGATGCCAAATATATAAATTGCATATTTTTTTTTTTTTTGGCAAATGGCAGTGCACTAGATGGTCAATGGACCACAATAATCTATTGTTAAGGTCAGATCATGGCACATAGAAAGTGTCCCTTTTTAAGATTTCAGTCTCGTATGTTCTGGTATAAAATGGACCTTGGTGGTCTGGCGACCATCTAAAGTTCGGGCATCTTGTCAATTAAATAAACCCATGCCCATAATGTGAAAGGAACTCAATCTTCTCATAGCTTAAATAAATTATCAAGAAGGCAATGCATACGGTGGCATTGCATAAACAAGTTTTGGTATGCCATTCGAACATCATCCCAAAACATAAGAACTTTAGATCACAAACATAATGATCACTAATTGTCTCACGCTCGAGATGAAATTTATGCATCAATTATTTTTAAGGTTTTATAGATACCCAAGGATTTATTATATCAAAGTTCCAACACAAAAGTAGGAAAAAATAAAAACAATAGTTGTAGTTCTGGCATTTCTTATTACCTAGATTGACCTACAAAAAACCAGGTCTAGACATGGCCAATTGGCATAATCCCCCATTCTGTCCTACCAGAGCCTAGATCACTACATTGATTTACTTGTTCAATCTGTAAATGAACCAGCAAAAATTGGATCCAAACGTGAGAAAAAAACATAATGCCTCTTCGTTTGTCCAACCCAAAATCTACCTAATTTTCTGCACTTTGCACCCTAGTTATAGGCATTATGTGTTGGCTATGTACTTATGTTACCAAGCACAAAAAATGGTAAGCGTCTTTGGAAAACACAAGTGAGAATCTGTAGAAAAAAGAATCCCAATAGAAGCACATAAAATTGATGAAAACTATCATTAATGAAATAGATCACCAAATATGTAACATAAAAATTAAATAAAAATTTTAAATTTATAACAATAGTAAAAATAATATATATATAACCCAACAAGTCATGACAACATGATTGCCTAAAAAATTTCGAGGAAAAAGTTAGCATTCTCCCTTCCGTCCTATGGCAAATAACATATACTTGCTCTGAACAGGTTTATTGAGTTGGCCAAAACCATCAAGTTCAACATTAAGAACTTCATCATTATGTTAAATCTAATCAGTATATCAGTAATTGTAAAAACAATATCAGAAAGAATAAAATACACAAAAAATGAATGAAATTATAAAACCCTAATTTCGAGTCTGCCATTGATGGCGACTCAAGCTCACTGTGAGTTCATATTTTATCACTCTTTTTTATTTATTTTAACTAAAATTATCATGCAAAGAGAGCAGCGTGTAGAACCCTAATTTTTTGTTGATGTTTATTGAACAAAAAGCCCCAAAATCAACCCCTCAATCTCATTATAATCCAACTCAGAAACTTATATTCAATATAATACAGATTACCTGAGCAGTGACGGCAATCGATGACTATCACGGTGGCCAGCAAGGCGGACTCTGAAAGAAAGACGTGTCAAGGGGCTTTCGAGAGTGACTATGAGGTAGAGAAACCCTCAAACCGAAAATCGCGCAGCCATGGTCGTTCTCTCAAGGGGTATTCAGATGAGAGAAACCCTCAAACTCTCAAAGTGAGGGACGGTGTGCATTGAGAGAGAAAGGGGGTGGGGAAAACTGGGAGAGAACCCAAATCGAGCGGCAAACAGAATGGGTGGGGGGAAGAATTTGTGCATTGTAACGGTGGTGGGAGGGTTCCTTCAATACCCTATTCAGCTAGTACACAGAGAGATAGAGAGAAATTGACAGAAAGAGAGAGACAGGGAAGAGGGATGCGCGGGTGGGTTTTGGGGGGGAAAAACATAGCGAGGGCTTGTTTGGTTGCACAAAAAAGTAAATTTTTGGTTAAAAAATTTTATTTTATATTGATATACCGTATAAATTAATAAATATACTCATATTTATTGTTGTGACGGTTATTTCCGTCGCAATGATAATATAAATTAAAAAAAAAAATTCAATTTTCACAAATTTATGCAAATTTGCGACGGTGGAAGAAAAATCGGAAAAGTTGACTAGTTCACTTCGTTGCAACGGCTCTTACTGTTGCAAAAATAGAATTTTTGCAACAGCACTCAATGCCGTTGCAAAATTTGGTTGCAATAGCCTCTTTTTCTTGTAGTGAAATTATTTTACAATTGGAGATGATTTGGTAGTCAAATGGAATTTTTAAGGTAATCTTTTTTGTGCAGGAAAATTTATGCTGCAGCAGATTGCATGAACTTTAGGGTTAAACGAATTTATCCAGACTTACCCAACTCATTTGAAATTTTTTTTGCATGTTCCTCTTCTTGTCTAATTTATGCACACCAAATTGCATGTCAAAAATTCTTCTAGAGAGTTTTATAAAATTCGAACACTATTTCTGGGTTTATTTAGAAAGCTTCTGCTGCAACAAGTTATTATGACTTTAAAAATCATTTGGACTAATCTAGACTTATAAAAATACTTTTTCCAATTTTTATGCATATTCCTTTACATGTCTAGTTTATGTGTGTCAAATTTCATAGCAAAAGTCAGTTTGGTTATTGTTCTAAAAATTGTGCATTATAGATAGGTCTATTAGAAACATTCTGCTGTAATTTTATATGACTTTCAAGATCAGTCTGACTTATCTAAAATTTTCCAAACCTTTTGAAAATTTTTGTACATATTCTCATACTTGTCTAGTTTGTGCATATCAAAATTGCTTGTGGTTATTTTTCTAAAATTCTCACATCATTGATAGGTCTATGTTGCTAAAAAAAATTTAGCATTATACATTTAACTCATATGACTTATTTCCACCATGAAATCTTATTAAAAAAAAAAAAAAATACCCCATAAAATAAGATAAAATAAAACCAATTTCAAATGGCACCTGCAATACCATTTCAACGTAGCCTACCTTCCTGGAAATAGCGGTAACTAAACCCAGCAACGTAAAAGGGGGAAGAGGCCTGCGTGTGCCGAATATTGGGGGTAGCGACACACTATTTCTTATTTTTAATAGAGAAACAACTACAGTTTTGCTAATCTTTTTAGTAAATTTTGTTTTAATTTGAAATATGAATATTTTCCATTCATATTTATTAATTTGATATTATTGCTATATAATTTTGATTTCTTAAACTTTTTTAAATAATAATTTTTTAATAAGTTTAAATATTTCAGCATAATTGCATTGCTAACACTATATTTGATTCCTTGAAAAGATATATATATACACACACACACACACACTAGCATAAATCCTGGGCATTGCCCGAGTGTGAAAAAAGATGGAGCATAGAGATTGTGAGAAAATATGGAGCGTAGAGATTAATAAGTAAATACAAAAATTTTACAAAGAATTTAATCAATTTTAATTTTATTACTATTTAATAAACTATGTTTTTCAATTTTATAGAAAGGGGTAATATATAAACTAAGGATCAAATGAAAGATTTAAAGGGTGAAAAAAAAACACAACATATATTAACAATTAAAATAAAATATACCCGTAACTTATATCTTATATCTTATCTCGATTTGATTTAGGACTTTTTATGTGGTATTTATTTTTTTAATAATACATCCTATTTAATTTTCTACTCTTATAAATTTAATTAAAATCAAACGGTCAAGATAATCTAATAAAAATAAACTTTTATACAATTATAATGTATTAAATTCCTAGTCCTACCTAACTTTTGTCTTCTGTCTTATCTTGATTATTTCTTCTATTTTTAATTTAAAAAATTTGGTTCCACCTCAATAAATTTGTGGTTTCTTTATGTAAATTGTGGGTCCAACCTAACTTATATCTTCTATTTCACCTTGATGTAATTCGGGGCTTTCTATATGGTATTTATTTATTTAATAATACAACCCCATTTGATTTTCTACCCCTATAAATTTTCTTAGGATCAAATGATCAAAATAATCTAAACAAAACAAACTTTTGTACAATTATAATATATTAAATTGTGAGTCCCACCTAACTTCGCTCCTCTCTCTCATCTTGATTATTTCTTATTCTTTTTATTTAAGAAAATTGATTCCATCTCCACAAATTGTATATTTTTTTTATTTAAATTGTGGGTCCAACCTAACTTATATACTTTATCTCATCTTAATTTGATTAAGGACTTTCTATGTAGTATTTTTTTTTTTTTTTTTATGTATATACTATACATCCCATTTGATTTTCTACCCAAGCCTATGAATTTACTTAGGATCAAATGGTCAAGATAATCTAATCAAAATAAACTTTTACACAATTATGATATATTAAATTGTGAGTCCCACTTGTTTCCTCTATTTCATATTGATAATTTCATCTACTTTAATTTTATTTAAAAAAAATAGTTCCATACACCTCCATAAATTTGTATTTCTTTTATTTAAATTATAGGTCAAGATAATTTAGTCAAAATAAACTTTTACACAATTATGATACATTAATATTGGTTCCACTCGATCTTAATAACACATCATGCTTAACAGTATTAATCAACAATGTATCTCCAATTTCACTTATCTTAAAAATACATCTTATTCAACACTTTAATCATTCCTATGTGTTAATATACACATTTTAATCCTCAAAATTTAATTAAGATCAAATTATCAATATCATTTACGTGGGAAAAGAGGTAAAAAGTAATTATTATTTTTTACCAATCCTTGTAGTTTAATTAATGGTATCTCCTCCTCCCACCCACCATTTTCGAATAAAAGTCTTTAATTCTTCTTGGAATTTTCGAATCATGAAATGAAAGCCTTCAATAAAAGCATTTGACAAAAAAATAAAAATAACTATGTTCATTGTATAAACCATGAATCAATATGCTATACATAGGCTATAAATGAATTAAGCACCAACAATCCTAACATTAAAACATATGCACATGCATGAACATATTTTAGAGAAATATGTATATATGTGTGCAGCATAATAAAACAATTAATGGAGTTCTTAACCTTACAAAAAATAATAATAATTTTAATTAAAAGAGTTCGTGGGTAACAATTAAAGTGTAACGCCCCAACCTAACATCCGTATCAACCATTCTGGATAGGTTGACACTTGTCAAAATGGAGGTACAACATGTTCTGCTCATTCATATTTCCTCATGAGACACAAGAAATATATATAACAAAATGAAATGCCATGTCCACACATTATGTCCCCATCGCCATGTATAAATATATTCAAGAAATCAAATGATATTACCAACAACCTTGGCAAGTAGGCCAAATAACAAGCAGTATTTAACCTGAACATTCCAGTATATAAAATACATATAGTATAAGAATGCAAGTACATATCCAGAAACAACCTTAAAGCTGGCCAACAATCCTTAACAAAGGATTGAGCTGAGCCAAGCATGCAACTCCTAAGTCAACCTGCTATTTGCCGCATGAAAAGCAGGAGTGAGCCTCGAATCACTAAGTAGGAATAATGTAACCTTTACGTATTAATAAAAACACAGTGATACATGGAATATTTATATAAAGCTCAAATTTCTAAAGTTCAATGGTTTAATAAATCAATTTGCAATCAATGTTCAAAAGATGTGTGAGCTTTTAGTGAAAAACCAGATCCTCCAATACCAGTAACAGTAACAGGGCGTATGCATTGCATGTGGAATGCACCATTATATGTGGGCAATAGCCAAAATAATGTCATCATCCATAGCATGGTGATATCTCGCCACACAAGGGCCCTAGTATTGCCATCAGTATGAAATCAGCCTGATTGGCATATGCGTCACTTCATTACGTCCCTAGCATATCCAATCTTGTATTGAATTATATTATGGGACTGTTGATTCAGGCTAACAAACCTTTAGCTCAACCAGGCTACTACCAAATCTAGAGGTTGGAGGTTGTACTCACGTCCGCCTATCTCATCTAAATTAGGGCCATGGGCCCCACCCTCAATGATATAATCCGAACCACATAGTATATATACATACATGTCCTAAGAGATACAATAACGTACTATCATAATGTAATGTCCACCAGGAAGAGGCTAGGAGATACTCACACCAAACACCTACATCCTCGCGTGGTAGTAGAATAGTAACCAAGGTCCATCGTAAGGAAGTTAGGGAGCAAACTCACACCTAGACCTCTGTTACGCATGGTATCCAAATATCTAGTAATCCAGAGCCTCAGCTCAAACGTCATATAAAACATACTCTCAAAACCATTATCTTTTCCAAAAGAGTAGGGAATGGCATAAGTGTGAAGCTAACAACTTTCTTTATATGTAAAACCATTTAGAAGATGGGGTATACTCAATATCAATGACATAAATATCAATTCACAAAATAGTTAAGTTATATGCCCATCAACTTAGTTCATAAAATCAATGATAAAAGATATCCAATTCCCACATTTATAAAGGTTTGTCAAACATAAAGCATTTCTACATAAAACCCATTTGATATAGTTCAAAGCGTGCCACACAGTCTACAGAGTTCATAAACATGTATATTCCATGTATCTATTTGACAGAACAATAAACAGTAGGGTTCGCAAACATGTATAAATCATACTGATCAAAAGGTGTTATTAAAGTCCAAATGGTTCTCAAAGCAGTTTGTAAAACAGATATATCATCATTAACAGTACAATATTACGTATCCCTACCTCAATGCAATAATATTTCCAACCTTTTGTGGCTCCACGAGCCTCCCAAATGCAATGCGTAATGCACCCAATGTAAGTGGTGAAAGGTTGTGGTCAAAGAATCGCAGCGGAAGGAAACAACTTATAAATTTTTTTTCATAATATGATTCATAATCACAACCATACAAAGGACCAAACACAAACATCGGATCATGAATATAATACAAGAACATAATTTAAACAATTTAAATCATACTTACTTGATGATTGCCTTTGATGTAAACCTCGATCGCATCCGAGCTCCAAAAGCATGAAGTCTCTAACAGTATCCACACGAACACAAAACTCCTTGAACCTTCTTGCACTTCACAACACTTGTGAGAGAGAGCAAACTAAAGAGGGAAGAGAGAGAGACGGCTAGAGGAGAGGGCACCATTGAGTGGCCGACCCTAGTGCTTGTTGCCTCTTATTTATAGTCCTCTTATCT
Organism: Hamamelis virginiana; assembly: GCA_017140935.1. NCBI lineage: Eukaryota > Viridiplantae > Streptophyta > Magnoliopsida > Saxifragales > Hamamelidaceae > Hamamelis > Hamamelis virginiana. The sequence continues at coordinate 2,181,925 of JAESVK010000096.1, read as the reverse complement.
TTTAATGATGTTTGGTTACAAGTGCTAGCTTGACCAAACATCATATAGAATAGTAATATCCTAGTTATGTATATCCTTGACCTCTTTCTTATTAACCATTAATAATAAGAGTCATACTTATATAAACTAGAATATTCCCCTCCCAATAATTTAAGAAGATCACTTATGTTCTTATGTGTGTGACCCATTAGGTTCACCCCAACCTAGTATAGACAGGGAACATTTCAATGTTTCCCAAAATAGAAACTTTATATTTTTGGTTCGATTGGAACTATTCCAATTTTGCCCTCAATGATAACACTTATCATTAGGCTTTCACTAGTCATGAGTGACGTCTAGCAATGTGTCATGACAAGCCCTAAGTGTGGGTGAATAGTAGAATTATGTGAACTCTTCTTGTTACTTAATCATTCATCTCTTAATGTCATTGTTAAGATATTCAGGCATGGTTATTAAGTCAAACCATATCTTAACAACTTGTTATATGTTCTACAAAATATAATTCTCAATAAGATAAACTCAAAGAAACACTTTCACAGTTCACCTATCACCATGGCCATGGATTTCAAACTAATAATTATCTTTGTGAACGAACCCTGACATTCTCTCTCATCAAAGATGAAAGTGATGATTCCTTCTTGCGCACTCATTTACCTTCATACATAACCCTCTAGAGCCAATGAGTACCGATTACACCCTTATGGTTAAGGATGTACGAGATACTATCAAACCCTAGTGTCTTATGTACAAGGTAACTATGGTGCCTCAAGTATGAGGATTACCAAATGAATGGACGTAACATAAGAATATTCTTTTGACTTAAACTCCATAGGAATATTCTTGCAGGTCATGTTCAGTGTACATATTCTCTAATATGTACTCACAGATTAACTATACTGTCACTACACCGATAGGAAAGATTACCTATCCTCCCATTGGAGCTAGTTTAAATCTGTGCTACTCTTGACGGTTTATTAAATGTCCATTTTAATAAACCTATGAGTAGGAACTTATTTAGAATAAATGTGTATGAGAAATATGAGTCTCCATATCTCAACAACTTGAGATATATATTTCTCTTACCATTTATTCATGGACCTTATCATATATTTATTTAAATATACACGACAAGTTGTACCTTCAAATTAATATAATATGAAATTGATATGCCATTTAGGATTGGTTTTAGGGCATACCTCTAACAATCTCCCATTTGCACTAAAGCCAATAAGCATAGTATCTTATACTAGTCTTCGTAAGACAAGGCTTTTAACACTCATCTAAGGTGTTATGGCAATAGAGAATCTATGCAAACAAACTTTGCAACTTCATTATTTTTGATAATAGTAATTAAACTAATATCCACTGCCAACTCTGATGTCCTAGTAAATGAGACCTATATTCTCGAATGAAAACATTATATACTAGACATTCCTTTAGGCAATTTGTAAATGACTTCCTTTATAAATTTCTTTATACATACAAGTGTTGCTGACGTTGAGGCAGCTACTAGAAGGGCCGAGCAGGCAGAAAGACATGCTGAGGAACTGCAGACAGAGTTACAAACTATGAGGTCAACGGTGGATTCTATGAATTCAAGACATTCTCAAATGGAGTCTATGTTGCAAAGTATCTTGTCAAGGTTGCCCAGTAGTGACAATTCATCCATGGTAAGTTGTATGTCAATAGACAAATTTTTTCTTCAAGTTACACACATTTCAATTATATGTTTTGTTAAAATTAATTATATATAATTAACATTAATTGTTTGTTGTTGCAGATTTGATTATGATGGCTTGCTTTCTAATGGATGTTGGGGCCGGGATGCTCTAGTTTTGTTTTGAGTTTGGTTTTATAATAATGGATGTTAAAAATGCTATATTTGCTTGGTTTTATTTGTTTTCTTTAAATGAACTATGTGTTTTTCTCCTCACTTTTGGAATATTTCGATGGACAAAATATGTATTGGACAGGTTGGGAATGCATGTTTTAAGTATTTACATTAAAAACTATATATTTGAAAATTTGAGTTGATGATTTTGAATGGTTGTACATTTTTGCAATCAGGTTTAATGAATTGTATAATTTGTAAATTGGCTAAATACATATATAATTATGTTTTCAAATGAATTGCATTACCAGGTTATTATTATAATGCTAGTATGAATAGTATTATTAAGTTATTTATGCTCGATTAAAATGAACTATACTATTAGGTTATCAATTCTGGCTAAAATATAAATAAAGTAATGGAATGTTTAAAATAAATTTGAATTTTCATTTGCGAAAATAGGTATCCTGAAATTACGTACCATTTGTGACAAAAATAAATTTAAATTTGTTGTCACAATTGCTTACTATTTTGATGACACAAAAGTATTTGCGACAATACTTTTTGTCGGAAAAAGCGGACAAAATGGTATGTTTTATTGGTATTTGTGACAAGATTTTTATCATATTTGTGACAAAATTACAAAATTTACGCAATAAAAACAATTTGTCGTTAAAATTTAATATTTTGCAACAATTATAAGTTTGTCGCTAATAGGTTATAATTTGTGACATATATAATGTCGTTACTAATATATTACTTTTTTTTGTCGCTAATAAATTTGTCGCAAAAAGTTTGTTTTTTGTGTTAATTATTAATTTGTCACTAATAATATAGTTTTCACGACAATTAAAAATGTGTCACTAAAAGCTTACCTATTTGTCGCCAATAATTTTGTCGCTAATAGTATGCTTTTTGGGACAACAACAATTTTGTCACTAATAGTTTATTTTTTGTGACAATAACTAATGTTTGTCGCTATATAGTTTCTGTGACGAGCATCTAGTGACAACTTGATGACGAACTAATTTTTGTCGCAAATGATCATTTGCGACGAATTTGAATCTTTTTGCGACAAATTTTTTTGTTGCAAAAGAGCTAATTTGTTGTAGTGTTCATTCTTAAATTTTTTAAGAATATACATGTATCTTATTCAGAATCACTATTCTAAATAAACAATCAATATCTGCAACAGCCATTTACAGCATTAATGATATTGATCTAAGTACATAACCTTTACTTATATGAGTCTCCATATTTCTCAAATATCATGCTCATATGAAATCCCTCACAAAATCGAATTTTTGAGAGATTTGAATTCCTATAACGATTATGGAATTCATAAAACTACGCTAGTATTTAAAGTATGTACTTTACAAAGAAAGTTAAGAATAATATCGATGACTCGCATGCTCCCACTTTCCCTTTTGAAACAAGGTATTTCATGTATTAAACTTTTTAATAACATAAAATTCATTTTGATGTTCCATAAAGGTATAGTTTTTTAACTATTGTAGAAACATTGTTTTTCCAATAACTCTTTATTTGAGAAAACAAACATTTTGAAGTTTATTTGGAATATCTCATATTTCCAAATAATTTCCAAACTTTATCGTTTAACATATTTAAGGTCAATTAGTGATATGAGATTCAACCAAATATTCTCAATATTTTTCTTTTTGTTTTACTTCATATGAATCATTTGAACACTTCAAATATTCATAGTTTTGAATCATTTGAACACTTTCAAATATTCAAATAGTTATGAAGTATACAAACTAAAATTTAAGGTATATATACATCTTATAAATAATCCTTTTAATTTCCTTATAAAATAAGGTGATGGTTCATATTAATCAATGAATTAGGATTCATTTATTAATGTGATCCACAAAGTTGAATCCTTATATACCATTTTATGCATTTATTCATAACATTCATAAAGAGTAAAGAACCTTATTTCAATTGCCAGAATGAATCCAAAATATCTAATATAATAGATTAACTGGAAATTTAATAAAGTTTCTATAAACTCTAAATAAACTAATCAAGTATCAAGCTTTTTATGTCAAATGCATCAACTATTGATTCATTTCCAAACAGAGAAAGCTCGATATTCACTTGATCATCTGCTTCCCTTTGTCTTCTACATACAATCGCATTTGTATAAGAAAGTACAATTAGGTATCGGATACCATAAGCTGAATATTACTAATTCTTAATTAGTAATCGAATAAAGCATAGTACATACCAATTGAAGAACCATTTTTCAAGCTAGGTATTCCTTGCAGTTTCTCTTCCAATGACCTGACTTACCGCACTGGAAACTATTTCCTTTTAGACTTCTCTTTCTTAATGCCTCAACATGGGACTTCTTCTTCTTTACCTTGCCCTTAGGTTCGGTCTTAGTAGTGGAAGCTCCATTGAAAGCCAAAACATTCCCTTTGCGTTCCCTTTTCAAGGTCTCCTAGAAGTTACTAGCACATTCATCAAATCCATGAGGGAAATATTTCACATTCACATAAGACTGAAAGTTCATGATGAATTGCTTGTGACTTGCAGGAAGGGAATGAAGCAAGATATCAATGCCCTTTTTAGCAGTGATCCTAACACTTAGATCATGCAATGAGTGAATATTTTGGATCATCTTGAGACAGTGCTCATTAACAGATGTCCCATTCAGCATCTTATAGGAGAAGAGTTCACTAACAAGATTGTACTTTACAATTCTGGTTTGTGAACCACAAGGTTCCCTCAGATGTACCTTACATCATTATCAAGCCACTTACTATAAGTGTCTTTCTTATCCTAATATGCCCTCTTTTTGGCATACCATTGGGGCATAGGGCTTTGACCACGTAATCTATTTTATTAGCAGCTAAAACTAGGTGTCTCAAACCAGTCTTGGAAGTTTGGGACCAGTTAAATGATTGTCATTTAATTATTCTAGAGAGCAGGTTTAGATGGGAGCTATCTACAACAGAAAATAATAATTATAAATTTCATATTATTAAACCATAAAAAATTTTTGGTCTTTAAGTTTTATGGTACCTCCCACTATTTAATTCAAATCTCATACTCCCTTAAATAAGACTCGGGAATTTCAACATTGAATTTCCTTAGCAGGGATTGGGGTCCCATTAAGAATTAATAATCTTCACATAATAGGTTCTTGGATACTAACCCTTAATGAGTGGATAACTCTTTATCCTAATGCTTCTCGAAGCAAGTTCCAATCATCCTTTAGCCTCTATAATATAATTCCCCCACATAATAGTTTCTTGGGTAGTATATTATTAGTTAAGTCACACCCACCATTCACATAAGTATGGTCAATTGAATGTTGCACCCCTCACATAATAGGTTCCTGGGATACACTATTATCGCACCTTATGATAACCAATATTCAAATAAGGTAGTATGAACCCTTAAGATGAACATGTTCCCGCATATCTGCAGCCGAACATATCCACCATAAGAATCCACTTACCATGTAATGGTGGGAGGCTAGGATAAAGCCCAAGGCCTCTTCCTTACAACTTAATTTTGTGATAAAAGGGGTTTAATAAATGGTCTCATTTTATAAACACATTTTATAAACATACATCACATGCATCACATATATATATCAAATACATATAAAGATTTAAACCCATTTTTATTATTAGTTCTCAATTATCCACCCACTGTCCTCATAGAGACTAGGGTGGATTCATCTTGAACATATAATAAATTAGGTCTAGGCCCTAACAAGCATACATCACATATATTAATGGGCCTTGGATTGATTATGGACTTTTAAGGTTGGGTTCATTGTTTGAGCCAAAAAGATGAACCCTAGGTCTAAAGTGAGGGTTAGGTGATCATAATAAAATCCTATGTAACTATTACATATCGACTAAAAGATCTTCACAAGTTCCTGTAGTCTTCTCCAAGTCCTTGCTTTCCTCTCGAATGTGACTCCACTATGCACCTTGGGTCCACCACTTGCTTTCTTGAATTGTACATTACAATTTAATATAAAGAGAAGGGGATTAAGGAGAAAGGAATTACATATGTAAAGAGAGGGAAAGAGGCATGCAAGCCCCAATTAAATTACATCACCATAAATTTAAACTACTTTAAATACAACCCTTAACTAAACCAAACACATCACATGCGGCCAATCTCATCCCATTTAATTGGTTTTAAGTCCATAATCATCCATTCTAATTACACAATCACATTGCATAAAATAAAGGCTACAAAAGTAAAAGCAATGATGGCAATGGTATATAATTAATTAAAGTATATTATTATTCTTATCTTATAAAAATAATAAACTCATTATTATTATCTCATAAAAATAATGGAGTCCTTTTAATCACATTAAAAGAATTTCATCATATCTCATATGACAAAACTAGTTTCTTTCATAAAACAAGTAAAACTCCTAATTGTCACAACTAGGGTTTTAATTATATATAGAATTTAATTTGAGAAATTATTCTCACAATTCCTACCATGCATTTAACACTTTAATATGCTTAGTATTATATGGTGGAATAAATAATAACTCAAAATAAAAAATCTAAGAAAGAAACAATTTCAGTTTTTCAACAAAAACTTTGAATTCAGCTACTGTTTTGGGACTAAACTTTCTTATATTAAAACTAACTTTTAAAATTTGAGAATACTCTATTTCACAAGGATTTTCAGTCCTCTTTCAAATGGCATAGGTCTCATCACGTGATTCCATCATATGGTATCACTTTAAGGCATTTTGTGACAGAGAGTCAGAATTTCCAAATTTGACTTTTAATCACAAAAACCTTATTGTGGCTAACCTAGGTCATATTAAGTCATGGGAACACTTCCTGAACTTAACTAAGACCTTATATTAATGAATTAAATAGGTGGCATGCTTTGTAAATCAATAAAAATATTTTTCATAGAATTTACAAAACATACATAGTTGCTGCCCAGAAAATATAGCAACCTTGTTTATCTTTAAAACAATTTTAAAATTATTCCCAATGATATATAATCATGCCAAAACTATTCTAACATGTCAATATATCATTTAGCAACAGCCCCATATCATTTTAATCAAATTAAAATGTCTATACATCATATGTATTGCTCAAACTCTCAAGAACACCATAAAAAAAAAGGTTTTTCAAAATTAGTTTCTTGTAACCTCTTGTTCTTCACTTTTAATTTTCAAAAACATCAAGAATGATTTTTAAATCATCATGAACAATTTATAAATCATGTAAATAACATAAGGTTTGAAACCAAACAAATAACAAAGGCCATTGGGGTTTCCAAAACCCTAGGGCCGTGCACTATAGTGAGAGCGAGAGAATGAGCTAGTTAGGGTTAGGGTTAGAGTTTCTCAACCCTTAGCTAATCCTATCATCTTAGGGTTTCCATAAATCCTAATTAGGGTTGCCTAATTCCCTAAATCCATATCATTCAAAATAGGTAAGAATCAAATCAAATAAGAGACTTTCCTAAGATTGAATAATTTCAAAATAGGAAACTAGATATTTCAAGATTTGAAATTTATTGTTTCTAAATCAAATCAAGAAACATACCTATTGTGATTTAGGGTTTCTTAAACCAAAAACCAGCCACCATCATTTATTGTATTAGGGTTTCAAAGAACCCTAATAGCCTCCATTGTTAACTATTAACAAAGCTCCATTAACATATTAAATTTAAACAAATTTAAATAATGCAAGAACAAGTATCAAGATTCAATTTTAAACACTTTAAAATTAATCAAGAAACCAATCTACATGAACTAAGGTTCTAAACCCTAGTAGCCATCATCCAAGAAGGTAGAATCCCTCATGGCCGAAATCCCCAAGTGGGTTTCCCAAACCCTAAGTTGCCAAATATGCTAGGGTTTCCAAAAACCAAGCAAAGTGTCCAAGTTTCTAAAACAAGAGCATCATCCATTGTATCTAGGGTTTCCAAAACTCCATTAATGAACTTCAAAAGCTTCACCATTGCCATGGTAGACCACGGCCATACGTGAGAAACATTCCCACATGATTTTCGGCTCCTCTAAGGATGGTTTGAAGGTTTAAAAGATAACAAGAACAACTAGAATAGTAAAACTAAAATTATGGGTTTCATAGTTTCCAAGAAAGCTTAATAATTTTAAACCAAGTATTCTATGGCTTCCAAAGCCAAAACAAAATCATACAACCCTTAGAATACTTCCATAGAACACTTCTATGAAGTTTGAAGGGAAGCCATTGAGTGGTTTCAACAAACCAAGCAAAACAAGAATACTTTATAAAATTTTCTGCAGAAAAATAGTGTTACTGTCTAGCGGCTGTTTTGCCTTCAAACGCTCCCTTAAAGGCTTGTAAAAATTCCCAAATTTATATGAAAACATTCTATATTGAGTCACGATCGAAACAAGACCGATTTCATGTGATTTGGACCTGTTTTGATCAAGATACAAGCCAAACAAGTTGGCATGCTCCAAAAAAACGGGATTCTGGGTTTGTTCTTCATTGTGATTCACGGCCGTGGCATAGAAACACCCTATAAAACTGATTTTTAATGTATCAAATACACTAAAATTCAATGTTAAATATTTATTAATCATCTCATGATCAATAAAGAAGAACATGATCAAAATAGATTTACAAACATTCTTGGGTTTCAAAAACAAAACATGGATTCATCAAAAATCCGAGAGCCGAATTCATATGGGGTTCAAGAACCCTTCTTTAAATCACTTTTAATTAATTATATCCATCATCAAGCCATCAAATATCCATGATCATGTTTGAGTTGGCTCTAATACCATTGAAAGGTTGTGATCAAAGAATCGCAGCGGAAGGAAACAACGTATAAAACTTTTTTCATAAAATGATTCATAATCACAACCATACATAGGACCAAACACAAACATCGGATCATGAATATAATACAAGAACATAATTTAAACAATTTAAATCATACTTACTTGATGATTGTCTTTGATGTAAACCTTGATCGCATCCGAGCTCTAAAAGTATGAAGCCTCCAACAGTATCCACACGAACACAAAACTCCTTGAACCTTCTTGCACTCTACCACACTTGTGAGAGAGAGCAAACTAAAGAGGGAATAGAGAGAAAGATGGCTAAAGGAGAGGGCACCATTGAGTGGCCGGCCCTAGTGCTTGTTGCCTCTTATTTATGGTCCTCTTCTCTTCTAATGATGTTTGGTTACAAGTGCTAGCTTGACCAAATATCATATAGAATAGTAATATCCTAGTTATGTATATCCTTGACCTCTTTCTTATTAACCATTAATAATAAGAGTCATACTTATATAAACTAGAATATTCCCCTCCCAATAATTCAAGAAGATCACTTATGTTCTTATGTGTGTGACCCATTGGGTCCACCCCAATCTAGTAGTGACAGGGAACATCTCAATGTTTCCCAAAATAGAAACTTTCTATTTTTGGTTCGATTAGAACTATTCCAATTTTGCCTTCAATGATAACACTTATCATTAGACTTTCACTAGTCATGAGTGACGTCTAGCAATGTGTCATGACAAGCCCTAAGTGTGGGTGAATAGTAGAACTATGTGAACCCTTCTTGTTACTTAATCCTTCATCTCCTAATGTCACTGTTAAGATATTCAGGCATGCTTATTAAGTCAAACCATATCTTAACAACTTGTTATATGTTTTACAAAATATAATTCTCAATAAGATGAACTCAATAAAACACTTTCAGAGTTCACCTATCACCATGGCCCTGGATTTCAAACTGAGAATTATCTTTGTGAACGAACCCTGGCATTCTCTATCATCAAAGATGAAAGTGATGATTCTTTCTTGCGCACTCATTTACCTTCATACATAACCCACTAGAGCCAATGAGTACCGATTACACCGTTATGGTTAAGGATGTACGAGAAACTATCAAACCCTAGTGTCTTATGTACAAGGTAACTATGGTGCCTCAAGTCTGAGGATTACCAAATGAATGGACGTAACATAAGAATATTCTTTTGACTTAAACTCCATGAGAATATTCTTGCAGATCATGTTCAGTGTACATATTCTCTAACATGCACCCACAGATTAACTATAGTGTCACTACACCGATAGAAAAGACTATCTATCCTCACATTGAAGCTAGTTTAAATCTGTGCTACTCTTGACGGTTTATTAAATGTCCATTTTAATAAACCTATGAGCAGGAACTTATTTAGAATAAATGTGTATGAGAAATATGAGTTTCCATATCTCAACAACTTGAGATACATATTTCTCTTAACATTTATTCATGGACCTGTAGACATCTATTTTTGACTATGAGTATGATCATGAATGGTTGCCTGTGATTAGAGGTAAAATAGGGTGTTAAAACCCTAAGTTGCCAGTTTTACCCTTGTAGGTAGTTAGTTAGAGGTCATTATCGCATGTAGGTTTTTAGGTTAGATCGAGTCGGTTCTTTTTGCATTTAGTTTTTAGAGAGTCTAGGAATATCCCTGTAAAGTTTCATGGCATTCTGAGTCGGGCTTGATAGAAAATAAGGCCTTTTGTGACTTGAAGGGCAGTGTTGTCCTTTGAATCACAAAGGCTCTGAATGGCTATCGATCTTGTCTCGAATTGTCCCGAGACTTTGGCATGGGCATTTAAAGTGTGTTTTGTAGCTAAGTTGATCAGTGGCAAGTTCTGTTAAGCCTTCTGGCTTGTGTTTGGCTCTTGAGGCTCGAAAGACCCTTTCAAGCTCAGATTAGGGTTTTGACCGGGAACAACCGGGATTCAATTTTTTTATCAAACTAAAGCCTTCAAAGGCTTCAAAACGCTTTCTCAAAACATTTTAAAACTTGTTTCAAGAAGAAGAAATGATTTCGAGAGCAATCGGTTAGCATATTTCAAAACCCTAATTTGGGCCAAGCAGGCCCTAAATAGCTAATCGGTCAGCTTTTCCCTAAAACTTTGACTTTGGTCAATGCATTTTCACTTCAAACACTTCTTAAAACATGGAGAATTGAATCACGATCGTCTTGGCGCTTGAATCGTCGAATTTGGACTTGAAACGGGCCCGAAAAGCCGAAAACAGCCGAGACGGGTCGAGATAAGGCAAAATTGGGCTGAGGGATCGATGATCATCCCTCAATGGATGGTTGGCCATCCAAGCTGGACGGTCAACCATCCTAGGGTGGACTGTCATCCATGCCCAATGCCCAGATCACTTCCAATTTTGATTTTTTGAGAGTTTGGATGCTTTGGGACTCTTCCAATAGCTATCTAGCTCAGCTTGGGACACTTGGCACGACCTTAGAGACCTTGGAAGACTGATTTGAGACCCTTAGATCACTTCTTAGGGTTGTAATGACATCCATTGATCGATTTGAAGCCTTTTCCTATATATACATCACTTAGGGATTAGGTTGGAGGCAAGTTTTTGATCTTGGGAGACTTGGAGCACTTGTAGCAGCCACTAGCAACCTTAGCCACGAAATTTAAAGCCATTGGAGGTTAAAGAAGAGTGCTTAGAGCAAGGAAGAAGGAGGCTAAAGGTATGTTTAAGCACACCATTATTCTTGTAGTGGGTTTTTGCATAACATAGTTTAATTTTAGGGATTTTTGGGTAGTTTATATATGTTAGTCTTCTTCTTCTTCTTTTATGTTTTAGGAATCATATTAAGTTCAAGTATTAGTGGTTAGGAATAAGAGTGCATGATGTAGAATAGGTTTGGTTTAATGCTTGTATAATATAGATGCATGTTTTTCTGTTTTGAGTC
>JAESVK010000096.1:2046804-2068478 GCA_017140935.1 Hamamelis virginiana | reverse complement strand
TTGAAAGCAAATTGAGCATGAATGCTAATGCACAATGAGATGAAAATCATTTTTTCTTGAGCTTTACACAATTGATCATGAGAGAAGTCTTACAAAGAGTTCCTAAAGTATATGTAGATCAACTTGACTTCAATTTGGCCTTTATGAGCTTTGAACAAGTCTTCAAGTTGGTCTTCAAGAAGTGAACATCTTTGACACTTGTAGTTTATCACCATGAGCTTTGATTTGAATAAATAGCACTTGGAATGCTTGATGAATGTTGATGAAGACTTCCAAAGACAATCTATGGATACATAACGCTCAACCATTTGTTAGAAGAAAGGTATGGTTTAGTTATCATCAAAATAAGGTCAAGGACCTTAGGGCTAACAATTTCCTTTTGATTTATTATTAATATATATGTCGTTACATTTGAATGAGCATGACATTTTATATTGTTAAATTTATATATATATTCTTGACTCTCTTGAGGATATACGAATGAGCAGGTCAGGCTGTACCTCTATCTTGACACGTGTTGACCTATCCGGAAGGGTCGGTACGAATGTTAGGTTGGGGTGTTGCTGATTGCACCATAAAATTGCGTATTTATATTGCATTATTCCCATCATTTTATGCATAGTTGAGCCATTCATATTCATAATTAGATGATTTTTATGTTTTCTTGTGTTTTTGTGCGTTGTAGGTAAAATGCAAATAAATGGATGTTAGTGCATGAAGAAAGTTGGCTCGAGCTTTCATTGAAGGAGCACCAAAGAGCCAAACAGTCGACTGTTTACTAAGACAGTCGACTGTTTGGTCGACTGCCTAGTTGCCTGTCTCAGACAGTAGCTGAATCTCGGAATTAATTGCTGAGACAGTCCACTGTTTGCTCCAAACAGTCGACTATTTCCCCGTATTCTGCTGTCTCTCTTGTAATTATTTAGGTATTATCAAGGGCAGTTTTGTCTTGTATTTTGGTGGCCTATTTAAAGGACCTTATATAACCCTAGCTGACTCTCTCTAAGACTTAGTTTAACTTAGCTTAGTTTTTCTCTCTTAGGAGTAGGAGTAAATTAGTTTTTAAGTTCTTAAGGTTTTATGCAATGTAGTTTAGTTTTCAGCTTGTAAAACTTTATATTCCCATCTTTAATCAATAGAATAGCATTTATTTCAATGTTTATTGCATTTACTCTTCTTTATATGCATTTACTCCTTTGGATGGCTAGCTAAACACCAAGAAGGTGAGTTCTATGGTGGATTTTCTCTCTAAACCCTAGGTAAATGGCATTTTCTCATTTCTTGAACCTTTAATGTTTGTGGAATAATGTTTAATCATCTTTTATCTTGTGAACCCTTGTGGTGTCATATTCATGACCATTGTATGACCAGTAAGTTGTGATATTTTGGTTATTGAGCACATATGTATGCCACATGTTTGCTAAAATGTCAAAGAGAGTGTTAGGTTTTATTCCATCATTTTGGGTTACTCAATTGAGCTTTTATTGCTAAATCTTCCATCAAAGACCATTCTTCAATGGATCCGAGATGAGAATTCCTTTTCAAATGCTTTTAAAGTTAAATCCCTCATCGAAGACCATTCTTCAATGGATCTTATATGAGAATCATTATGAGAAATACATATACCAAAGGTTTTGAAGGAATGAACTCATAGAATTCATCTTACTTAACTTAATTAGTTTTCTTTTATAATTTGTCATCATTTAGCATAAACAATTCTCAACAATCAAAACCCCCATGATTTTACACTTTCTTTTACATTCTTTGGTTTGCAACACATAAGGATCATTTGGACCTGTTCCACTCCCTGTGGATATGACCTAGGGACTCCCTAGTATTTATTGCTTGACGACCGGTGGACTCCTACGCTTGGGAATCTATTGCGCATCACATTTTCAGTAGCGATTGGCGCCGTTGCTGGGGAGTGGCGAGCGTTCTAAATTGATCCAAGAAGAGCTAGTGGTAACTTGTAATTGCATTACAAGTCCGGTAAGTTCTTCTCAATCTGTGTAAATTTTTATGTAAATAGTAGTATAGTTGTTTTTAATTTGTCTATTAAAAAAAAAATTTATCCAAGACCCAACCTCAATGCAAGAAGGTTATGACCAATACTCATATTTGGGAGAAAGAGATGACATGAATGCACATTTCTGTAGTGCATTGGGACATAACAACCCTCCACAAATAATGACATTGAAAGATCGTATAATCCAAAATTTGAGAATGTCAAGGTTGTTTCCAAAAGTTGAGGAGGCATGTGCCATTTGTGAGACATATGAGCACTCTACTAATGTTTGTCCTAATCTCCCCATGTATAGAAGAGTCTTCCTTGAGCAATCTAATGCTCTTAATCAACATATTAACCCAAATTTTGATTGTAGTAATGGTTACGAGGTTAATCCTCAATAGCCACAGAGCTATTATTCCTCTCTTGACCAACCAAATTATGAGTATGATGGTCATTCTTTCTATTTTGACAGTCATGGATATCAAGGGTTTGACTTAAATCCAAACGAAGGTTATGCCCCACCACCCTATCCAATTGGTCAACCATTTTGCCAACCACCTCAAGAACCTCCTCAAATGAGCTTGGATGACGTTTTGTAACAATTATTTGAAAATGAAAAGGCTAATGCCCAAGCTATTGATGAAATTAGAAATGAACTTACTGAGTTGACTAATTTATTGGTTGTGTTTCAACAAGAGGAAAACTTTCCTTCACAACTCGAAACAATTTTTTATGGTCAACAAAGTGAGGAAATTTTTCATGACATTGATGATCATCAAGAGCAAGTCAAGGTAATCCCCACACTAAGGAGTGAAAAGTTTGAAAATTTTTCTTTGAATGACTCTCCTAATGAGTCAAATGTGAATCCTAGTGATATGCCTCAAGGCTCAAAGCTTAATTCTGCTATTTTAGAGGTGAGTGTTGTGTTGGATGAGAAAGAGTGGGTGCCACCTAGGTTTGAGAAGTTATCCCCTCCCTCTTTTAAAGATGAGTTTTTGTCCCTAAAATCCAAACCACCTGAGCTTGAAGAAATCCAAATGCCCTACATTTTAAAATTTGCTCCATCAAGCAAAAATGAAGTTTTTCAAAGAAATAGCAATGGCATTCATAAGAACAAGGTGGAGGAAGTTGTTCCCAACTTCTTAAATGAGTTTTCCACCCTTGGGAACTCAATTGAGAAGTGTTTGGAAAAGAGGGAGCATGTTGTAACAGTTTTTAATCCTGGTGGATAGGATCTTTTACTGTTAGCTTGTACATAGTAGTTTTTGTTTCATAATTTAGTTCTTTTATTTCTTTTTTTATTAATTTTCATTTTCTTATTATTGTGAGCATACTAACATTTTCACAGGTTATAGAGGATTAATGCAACACATACAGGTGCTTTCAATCTTTCTCATTTTCATTTTGTCTTTAATGCTTCTCTTTGCATGCATTGAGGACAATGCACATTTCAAGTTGGGGGGAGAGGTTCACACTTGTTGTTCACACATATAAAGGGTAGTTTTGTTCACATTTAGGTAGTTTTTGTTATTTATTTATTTATTTATTTCACTTTTACGGTCATTCCCCTAGTTACTTAATGTTTTTGAGCATGTTTCAATGTGTGTATGCTTATGTAAATCTATAAATCTCTTATATATGCCATATTTTGAGTATATGCTTTTGTGTAGGTGATTTTCCTTCAATACACATGCACGAATTATTCATTATACATTTTGAACCAAAAGAATATCATGCTTATGCTTTGTAATCCTTGTTTATATTTGTTGTTCTCTTTTTCCAAATATTTGTGTTTTTCTCCTTTCTTTTTCGTTCCACCACCTTCGTTCCCTATGTTCATTTAACATATGCATGATTAATGGTTTTGTTGCACATTGTATACACATTTTTTATTCATGGAAAAGGATCATAGGCCTTCTTTGACTATTTGAGCCTAAAGTTTTTCTTGTTATGTTGCCGCTAGCACCTAATTTTGAGCCTTCAAGTTTCATTTTCTTAGCCAGCTTAGGAAGCCCAAGGGTAGAGGTTAGGTGGTTTAGGTTTTGGATGAATTGTGTTGATTGTGTAGTTTTGTATATTTGTGTTTTGGTGTTATCAGTGCCAAGTCTCATGTTTGGGCAGATAATCATTGGAAGGGAAATGAAGTTTGTCATGATTGGTGATGTAAGGGTTGAATAATGCAACCTTGAAAAAAAAATTGAATAAAAAGAAATAGAAAAAAAAAGAAAAAAAAAAGATTGCAACAATAAAAGCCCAAAAGCCTTTCATTCCCATTTCCTATGTACTTAAGAGTTTTTCTACTACAATTGGTTGGCACATTGTTCTTATTCATTGTGGGTTGAGTCTAGTTGTTGTAATTGTGGGTAATTTTGTGTTGTGTTTAGTATTGTGATTGTTGTTTAGTAATGTGTTCTTGTGTTTTAGGTTAGGTTGTTGTATATGTGATGGTTGGGTAGATAACATTTTCCACATTATAAAACCATCACATTTCTTGTCGTTATCCATCTTTGAACCTAAAGGCATTATTGAGCAACAAAAGACCTAATTGATTCCATGAATTGCTTATGTTTAGCTTTTGTTGCAATTTTACTATCTTTTGTGTTTATGTATGTTGTTGTTCATTTTCCCCTTCTTCACTTATTTCTATGTATCTCATGTACATATAACTTCTTGTTTTAGTGTTGTAATCCATTTTTTCGTTGTGCTTCTTTTTGTTTCCATATCTTTTCCTTAAGCTTGGTGCCTTCAATGGTTTGAAATGAGTTTGAATAATTCTTTTCACGAACACAAGGATTTTATCTATGTAAATCTAGTTCAAACCATTGCATGACTTATGAGAAGATAGATTTCTTTGCATGTCCATTTTGTTGAAAGTTGTTCTTGACATTTGTGAATAAAGGGAAAGTACTTTTCATGTTTGTGGGTGTCATTTCTGCAAACCCTCACGAGACTACAACTCGTTCACTGGGGGGAACCTAGGGGTTTAAAGGCTTGTTGCATGACTCTCTTGAGGATATACGAATGAGCAGGTCAGGCTGTACCTCTATCTTGACACGTGTTGACCTATCCGGAAGGGTCGGTACGTTGTTAGGTTGGGGTGTTACAAAATGGTATCAGAGCTCATTAGTAGATCCAAATGGGAATTCATGCATTGCATATAGTGGTTAGGTGAGACCCTAGATGTAGTGCATGCATCATGCCTGTGTGTTGATGGGTAGACATATTAGGATGGATTGGGTTTTTCGTTGATTTTCTCGATATTTGAACTATTTGATTTTATGAATGCTTCTTAGCTAGGAGTTTTGGGTGTCAGAATTTTAAGAGGATAATAGTTCTTTTATGGTTTGTTTTTTATAGTTTCTCTGGATAAATTTGGATTTGTTGATGATTGGGAATGGCTTCTTAATGGTGATTGTCTTTGAGTTTTAGACTGAGGTGTATTCGTGTGAAATTGTATTCATAAGGAATGGTGTTCAGGCTGGTTACTCTTTTGTTTTGCATTAAGGTTATTTCCTTCGAGAATATAGAACTTTGTTATTTTATAGAGAATGGTTTAAGAGTGAGAATCATTGTTAAAGGATTCGGAGATATCTTTGCGGTATTGGACTTTGGTTTGAGAAATTAAATTGCAAGTTTTAAGTGTGGTGTTGTGCTTAGAAACTTGAAGTAGAATTTTGTTCTTGAAAAGAGTTAGAAAGTGATGTATAGTTGTCTAATGAAATGAGTTTCTATTTTGATGAAATACTTTGAAAAATTCATTTAAAATTTCAATTATCTTTTGAGACAATTGCTTGACGTAAAAGGATTTTATAATGTTTTCTTTGGAAATTATAATCATGGATTTTAAAGAATAAAATATTTTCCTGTAATTGCTATTTGAACCCTGATCATTGGATAATTTCGTGTTTTGCTTTAAAGCAAGTCCTAATCTATGTGAATTTGTTTCCTCTGGATATTTAAATAATTTTCGCTTGATTCTGTCTTGTGAGATTTAAAATTTTGAAGGGTGACTATTTTTATATGTGATTTTGTGGTTCGAGCATGAAAAAGATGCTTGGTTGAAAATCCCAAAAGTATTTTTCTTACTTGGTAACGATGGTTTACTTTGTATTAAAGTGACAATGATATCCTGGCCCAATAGGACCAATAGGACCAATAGGACCAACAGTTCCAACAGACCCTGGTGATGGGTGAGGATGAGGTTGAGGTTGAGGGAAGGACATTGCTAGTGCTTTAAACACGTAATGGACCTGGATTGTTTCGGTTTTTGGTGCATGTATTGTGTACAATTTTGTTTAAAGTGGAAACACGATTGTGAATTTTTCTGAGACCGTTGTTATTCTTGGTGTAGTGCAATGTCCTGTTTCGGTGTTTTATTATTTCGAAGAGATGTTGTTAGGGCGCGATAGTAAAATGGAAGAGATGTGTTTAGAGTCTCAGTAAATTTGATTATAGAACTGGTTGTGCTTGATGCTTCTCGCACAGATTGTTTGTTTTGCTTTCTTCATGTTTCTTCTTTTATATTTTGGATTGATTAAGGAAAATAAAGGAAATGGTATGTATGGATAAGAAGATATAAAGATTATAAACTCTCTTTTGATAAAATGCTTTTTGCCTCGAGAAAAATGATGTTTTGAGTATGGTGTAACTACCGATGTTTGATGTATGAGGATTATAGTGGATCATTCTTTCCTTAAGAAAAGTGTAGAGTTTTCATTTTAGCGTTGTAAGAGTGGGTGTTTAGAATTCCTTGTTTACCGCGAAAGTGGAATCTTTTGGAAAAGTGTCTTAATTTGGTATAAAGATTTGGCTACTTAAATACTATGTGACAAGTGTTTGATATGGAGTTCGTTCTTGCAGTTTTAACAGTAATTGAGGATATTTTTCCTAGAAAATGGTTTTGGAATGTTCATAACGATTTGGAGTATCGCAGATGTCGAGTTAGGCAGTGTTTTAGGAAGTTTGGGAAAGATGTTGTTTTCTTTCTTGAAAAAGATATTATGTTTTGAGAAGACTATTTGTTTTGGTTTAGGGAAAGGATTAATATCGAAAGTTAGGTTCGCATAGTGGAAGCGTGATGAGTTCATTTACTTTTCTTTCTCTTCTCTTGGAAATGGTTTGCGGATCAGCATCGAAGAAGTTACAACTACGGTAATTAAAGCTTTTGTGGAAATTGATGCCCTTCTGTTCCGCTTTGAAGGATATCATCAGTGTATCGTTGGGTTATGCATTTTGTTTTTGGTTCGGACTTTTATTTCAAAAGGGGGTACTTGTGAAGAATTGAGCAGAAAAAGTACTTTATGGAAGAATAGATCGGATCAGAGACAATGCACCCAGAAGTAGTTCGCAAAATAATATCTCAGTATGATTGGACACTTTGAAGCATTCATGGGATCGAGTAAGAGTTGTGGTTTGTTGCTAATGTTAACTTTTCGCCTTCAATGAGGATTTGTATATTTGATTTTGGGTAAAGAGGACTTCGTTCAGAGCATTTCGATCAATGGAGTTTTAACGCAGAAGATCAGGGCTCAGTGATTCCTTACTCAGGCAGACATTCAAGTCTCTTTCATATGTGCAACGTGGTCATGTGAAAAAAACACATTTTTGAAGAAATTGTTTTTGTATTAGTACGTGTGAAGAAATCAGATTGTTTTCTACTTAAAGTGTTGAAGTTGGTCAGAAAGGGGTGTCTTGTGGATTGAAGTTAGACGCGAGAGGGCGAGTTTCTTGTTTCCTTTTCAATACCTTTGTGATTTTAAATTTCGAGGTCGAAATTTCTTAAGGGGGTGAGATTGTGATAACCGAGATTTCCTAAAACCTTATTTTATTCATTTTAACTAATGATGTGGTTTAAGTTTATTTAAAAAAAAAAAATCTTTTCAAAAATGACTTTTGTGTCCCTTGGTTTTAAAAAGGGGCAAACCCCCTTTCTTTCCTCCATTTTCTGTCGGCAGAGCAAGGGGAGAAAGAGAGAGACCAAGAGAGGGAGAAGCAACTGCTAGATTTGTAGTCGGAGTCGCCGGACTTCAACCTTTTTGGTGAAAAGGTAGGCTTTATACTTGTTTACCATAGTTTTTCACTTCTTTCCATGAGTTATTTTCGGACTTTGGTTTAAAAGGGGTTGTGGTTTTGGTTCTGAGTTGTGTTAAAATGTTTAAAAGGTTGATTATGGTTGGATCCAGGGTTTTGAAGAATGGTTTGGAGAGGTTTAAGCATTTGATGGTTTGATGTGTGTCATTTTGAGTTTTTTTTTTTATGGATTTTGAGTTTGGTTTCTTGGTTGATCCTTGGATTTGATTATTTGTTTTATGTTATTGTTGTTGAAAGTGATTTTAAGCCATTGGTAAGAGGATCCATGGCTGGGTTGGCTTACAGATCAGTTTTGGGGGGTTTAAAACGAGAAATGGATTGGTACTTTGGGTTTTAAGTCTTAAATTTCAAATGCTTGTGTTTTACATTTTGATTTGGAGTTAAATGATGGATTGAGGTTCTTTATGGTTGTGTGTGAGTGGTTTTAAGTTGTGAGAAATTGTATTTAAGGTTTGAGGGTGTTTGGTGTTTGAAAAGTGAAGGAAGAAAACTAAAAATCCTGCAGAAATGCAATTTATCGGGCAAACAGTGACTCTTTGGGCCAAACAGTCGACTCTTTGGGCAGAAACCAATTTCTTCATTTACCTTATTTTCTTCATAACTTTTTCGTACGAACTCTGATTTGGGCGTACTTTATATGTACGGAAAGCTTATGAAGTCTACATTCTAAATTTTGAGGTTTTGGGATAAAATTATTTTAGGGTGAGAGAGATATTAAAAAAATACTAGATTTGCCCTTTCCTTACACCCTTTATCTTCTTCATTGTATATCTTTCAATTCACTTGGCATTTGGCCACGAGATTCGACGTGCAGTATCTAAACATACTTGGAGTTATGTCTTGAGAATATTAAGGCATTTGGTTTGGCATCTTGGGGTTTTGAGTCCTTAGGGTCGCGAGTGAGCCGTTTTAGGAAGCGAGTCGCTTTACTTTTGAAGTTATGAATCTTTGTGCTCTCTTTTGATTTCCTTGCTTGCATTATTTGTTGTTTCCTCAGACTTTGAAGGTCTTTGGAAGGATCACTCGCATTGGTGCATGAGCATTGCATTTGGGAGGATCGTGGAGCCATAAAGAGTTGGAAAACACAACTGCATTAAGGTAGGGATAAGTAACCTTTTACTCGTAATGATAATATAATTATTTTATATCTGTTTTAAGAACTTTGTGAATATTAAACACATTTGAATACTTTAACTTATGAATGCTTGAGAAACCCCATCATTTATTAAATTGTTAAATAGATACATGGAATACACTAATTTAAGAACTGTTGAAATGTGTGGCACTTGTACGAAATGAAACCAATGCACATAATTAATATGTTTTGAGAACAACGTGATTTCCTGCTATCGTTGTGCCGGGGGCGTATTAGCCCGAGAACAACGTAATTTCGTGCTATCGTTGTGCCGGGGACATATTAGCTTGAGAACAACGTGATATTGGCTTTCATTGTGCCGGAGGCTTATTAGCCTGAGAACAACGTCTTGATATACATCTTGTGAGCTTGGTCTTTGAAATAATGGGTATTACACTGCATTTGTAACTGAACTAAACTCACACAATTTTCTCCTATTGAATTATGAACTGGATATAAACTGCTTTACAGGTATACTTTTCACTGAAAGGCCACCCAAGTTTGTAATTGCTTTATTTGCCGTTTTATAAACATTATGGAAATTCCGTTTATTTAAAATTTTTCCATGTATCATTATATTATTGTTATTTGTAGAGGTTATCTTATTCCTACTGAGCATGTTGAAGCTCACCCTTGCTTTTTGCAGCAGATTTCAGGTTGGCATGGGGTTGCATTCTTGTCATGGAACGACCCTCTGTTCAAGGATTGTTGGAAATCTGCATAGTAGGTTCCGCATTAGTGTTGCATATTCTTGAGGCGTGTATTATTTATATTTTCTTGGTTATTGGGATTTGTTACTGTTTGTGGCAAAGCCTATTTGCTAGGGATGTTGACATTATTTCCTTTTGATTTATTATTCATATATATGTCGTTTGGGACATTTGAATGAGCATGACATTTCATATTGTTAAATTTATATATATATATTTTTTCTTGACTCTCGTGAGGATATACGAATGAGCACATCAGGTTATACCTGTAACCCCCCAAACTGAAGCTACTGAGGACCCTCCTGGGTAGGTCAACACGTGTCAATAAGGAGATACAACCTGATAAGCTCATTCATATTTCAACACAGAATATATCAAAGGATACATATATAACAAGCGTGAAATGTAAATATGTTCATCATCCAATGTCCCCAAATCCTTAAATGCAAATAGTAAATATATCCATATATAAAGTATGGTGCCAACATCCCTGGCACATAAGTAAAATATTATACTTCACTAAAAATCCGAAATGCTACAAACTATAGAAAATAACTACCTATTTCTCTGTACCAAAGCCCAAAACACTGCCAAACCTAACACCAAAAGAAATAAACTCTGACTGCCGAACCAGCTATACTGTCTTGAGAATCTGCTGCATAAAAGGCAGCGTGAGCGTTTGAATGCTCAGTAAAAATACATTCCACATATCATAAAACAAATAAATCATGGCATCATATCAACATATCACAATATCATGGTATACTTGCATATTCTAACCACATAGCATTTCATATCAAAAGGAGGAATTATGCATCAAGATTTATAAAAGGTTTTCATGTTTATCAACACAAGTAAAGTCTCAAAATAATTCTATCATCAGCATTAGTAAGAACATATGTATTCCTACCTCAATGATTAAGTCTCCAACCAACTGTTACATGTAATTGTAAGCTACGATGCATAGTGCTCATCCCACGGGTTTCCCATATCTGAAAATGAAACGTAAAGATATATGCACATCACTATTATTTCCATAAAACCAATTTAGATTTCATTCTAAGCTTTATCACCTCTCAAGCTCTATCTTTCAAACCCAAAAACTCTAATTATACTCATTCGTTAATGGCGTAATGATACCCAAACAAACGAAGGAGAAAATAAGCGAAAAAGAAGACAAGAGGCTCTATCGATAGAGTCTCTATCGATGCTCTATCGATAGGGAGGCTCTATCGATAGGTTTGAGTCCCACCCTATCAATAGACAGAAGGCATATTTCGAATTTTTCAAAAAAAAAAAAGCACATTCTATCGATAGAGAGTCCACCTCTATCGATAGAGGGTGTTCGAAAACGCCCAGTAACGAGTAGCAACTGCACATTTCGCCAAAAACCCTTTATTTTGATATCCTATCTCAAATCCCAACGGTGGAAACTTATATCTATGCTAAACAAGTCCAAATCCACCAAAATCCCCAAAAATAACAAAGATCCAATGGTACGATTTGAGAAACCACAAAGTTTTAGGCATAAAACTCACACGAACCCAAAACATCAAATATACACAAAATACCAATGATTTCTCATCAAAAACCTTCAAACCTCTCTCAATGTAGCCTGATCTACCATCATCCACTACTCAAAACCAACCGTTCCTCAAAATCCCCAGTTTCACACTCAAAACCCAAAAAAAAAAAGGGTTTTAAAGAAAACGAAAACAAGAAAAGAAGAAGAAAGAACAAAAGGGCTAAACATGCTTACTTTGATCCGACGAAATGGCGGCGAAGAGCTTCAAGGTAAGTGCCTCTATTTCTCTATCTCTCTCCCGACCTCAAGTCTCTCTCTCGGCTCCTTCTCCTTGGCCGAAGGTGAAGAGCAGAAAAGAAAAATGGGGGTTTTGGGGTATTAAAAAGGTCAAATGGCATTTTTGTAAATAATTTTTTTTTTTTTTTGCAAAAATCAATAAAATAATTGTTTTAAATTTTTGGGTTTTCACAATCTCAACCCCTTAAAAGAATTTCGTACTCGAAATTCAGAATTCCAAATTTTCAAACAAATAGGGATATTTCTCTCTCATGCTTGACTCTAACTCCCAAATTGCTTCCTCAACACCGTGATGTCTCCATAGAAGTTTCACCTATGGGACCATTTGATTTCTCAAAACTCTTTGTTGTGTATCAATGATTTGGACTAGAAGCTCCAAATAGGTACAGTTCTTCTTTAGTTTATCCGCAGGTAATTGAATCTCATGCGAGGGATCAAGAAGACACTTTCTAAGCATCGACACATGGAAAACGTTGTGCACTTTGTCCAAATCCGAAGGTAAATCCAATTGATATGCCACTTCACCAACTTCTTTCGTAATTTAGAAAGGTCCTATGAATCTAGGCGTAAGTTTGCTCATTTTTCTGAAACATACGATTCCCTTTCGAGGTGAAGCCTTCAAAAACACAAAGTCACTAACATTAAATTTTAATCCTCTGCGGTGAGTATCTGCATAGCTCTTTTGTTTGCTTTGTGCGGTTTTTAAACGTTCTTTGATAATTTAAATCTTTTCTGAAGTATCTTTGATGAATCCAGGTCCTTCAACATGTTTCTCTCTAACTTTAGCCCAACAAATAGGTGATCTACAAGGTCGTCCATAAAGAGCTTCAAAAGGTGCCATACATATACTTGCTTGAAAACTGTTGTTGTAGGCGAATTCAGTAAATCTCAAGTATTTGTCCCAACTTCCACGAAATTCTAAAGCGCAGGCACGCAACATGTCTTCTAAAATCTATATAGTGCGTTCTGATTGGCCATCTGTTTGGGGGTGGTGTGCCATACTCATAGTTAACTGTGTGCCCAAAGCTCTCTTCAAAGCTTTCCAAAAACGAGCAGTAAATCTAGCATCTCGATCAGAAATTATGGTTAGTGGCACACCGTGAAGTCTAATAATTTCTTCAACATACAGCCTGCTCAAATACTCCAACCTGTCAGTTTCCTTGATTGCCAAAAAGTGAGCAGATTTCGTCACTCTATTTACGATCACCCACACAGTATCATGTCCTTTTTGAGTTCGAGGCAAACCAGTAACAAAATCCATGGTAATGTGTTCCCATTTCCATTATGGTATTGGCAACGGTTGCAATTCTTGTAAGAACCTAAAATTTTAAATTGTTAATTATATGTTTAAATGTTAAATTAGAATGATTATATGTTGATTTATGTGCTTATGTGCTAAATATTAGCTGATATTGTGATAAATGAACTGTTGTGATTGTATTTTTGAAATGTGTGAGAAGTGTAGATTATTATAGAAGGTTGTTTTTATGAAAATGTGAGTGTTTTGGAGAATATATAGTTGTTTTTAAATTAAGAGAAGTGTAAAATTACGAAACGGTTTTAAACATTTTAAATAAGGACATTTATGTCCTGATTTCATTTTAAATAGGATAAGTATGAATTCTTTTCTAAGACCTTCTACTAGCTTCGGGAGAGATATAGAGAATTGAGAGCCGAAAGAGAGAAAGAGAGAAAAGTTGGGAGCTACCAAGTTCTTGTCGAATTTTCCATTGGATTTCAGTTTTTATAAGTGTTAAAGGTGAGTTTATGTTTATGTGTTAAGTTTTCTTTATGTAATTTTCGAATTCAAAGGTTATGGATGCTTTGTTGTGAGTTTTGAATTTGGATATTGTGTTAAAATGATGTTTTTGGAATGAATCCGTGAAGTAAATGGGTTTTTTATTGAAGTTTGAAGTTGTTAAAGCTTGTATGGTTTAAATTTTTGAGTTTATGGGTTTTTGGATTTGGTTCAAAATGAATCTTTGAAATTAATCAATTGTTTTGAGTAATTCTTGTGATTTTTATGTTTTTGAAGCTTGTTTTGATGATTTTGAAGGTTTGGAATTGATGTATAATGTTTTGGTAAGGTTTTGAAAAGCTTGATGTTCGTTAATGGCGGTTTTGCAGGTGCTTAGTCGACTAATGCATAGTGATTAGTCGACTAATGATGTTAAAATAGTGTTTCTGGGTTTTTGATTAACATTAGTCGACTAAGGCTATATGACTAGTCGACTAAACGAAAATCAGCTCTCGGGAATTTTCAAACTTTGCAATTTTAGCAACTTCTAGTCGACTAACAAAGTTGACCTAGTCAACTAACTAAGTCCTAGTCGACTAACAAACCCTGCCTAGTTGGCTAATGAAGCTCAAGTTTGAATATTTCATATTTTTGCTCAAATTTCTTCATTTGTTATTCATTTTGAGTAATCTTTACATGCATAGAAACCATATGAGACTTAATTGGTGCATATTTAAAGGTTTTAATTACATTGTTTTTATAAAGTGAATTATTAATGTTCAATTATGCCTAATTGTTGTTGTTCATTATTAATGCCTCTTATTTGTGGTTGATAGGTGACTCATAGTGCTAGTCCCATCTCCAATAAATTGTATTTAGTTCAGCAATACAGGTAGGAAAACTTATGATTCTTGTTATAAATGATTATGCTTGTATGATTGTGATAAGATGGAACTAAATTGAAAGGCTTATGTATTATGATTTCATTATTGGATGAAGTTTATTGTTATGAAAAACATTGCATTATTGATAGAAGTTTTGCAATCATGATAAGAACCTGGACTTGGGGCAGTACTGGCTTTTGAATTATGGAAAATGGAGAAATAAATTGAAAAGTGATGAAATGTGATCAAAGGATTGTTATATGATTTGTTTTAAGGATTGTTTAAAAAATAGTACTTGCCTAGGTAGAAGCGAAAGGGGCTATATCGTGGTCGTCTAGGCTGAAGAGATGTTGTAAGGCTTAAGACTGGATCTTTCTATAGCGCTACTTTGCTCACCTATTGGTTGTTGAACCACCTCGAGGAACTTAGAATAGACATGAAAGTCATTTTACTTTGCATTGCATCACGATGTGAATTGTATGGATTGTGATTGTGTTAAGTTTATGCAGTACAATTATTTTAAATGAGGTTATACGTTTACCTACTGAGCTTCGTCTGCTAGCTCACCCCTGCTTAATTGCAATTCCCCAGGTGAACGATGTGAACATTAGCTGCATGGAGACAGAATCAGGAAGGCACACTGTTAGAATTTTGAGGAATGTTTGTATATGTGTATTACACATTTCTTGTAACCTTTTTATTTATACCTTTTAAATGTTGTATATTTAAGTTTTA
This sequence comes from Hamamelis virginiana, assembly GCA_017140935.1. NCBI lineage: Eukaryota > Viridiplantae > Streptophyta > Magnoliopsida > Saxifragales > Hamamelidaceae > Hamamelis > Hamamelis virginiana. The sequence continues at coordinate 2,053,356 of JAESVK010000096.1, read as the reverse complement.
TTTTGTTTATCCTATAAGCCAGGGTTGTTAGCTTATTTTGTTTTCTTTTTAATCGATAAGGGCGTTTGTATGACATGACATATGCACACCTTTGTGGATTTCTTTTGAGTTTATTAATATAATTCAAATTGTTTCATCTCATTCTTGGTCTATTCCGATATAATGCATAATATCGTCATAGAACAGGTTTGGGACGTTACAATTCTCCTGCTGGCTTTTTATACTCAGCTTTTACCTGTTGACAAACAAAACATTGAGCCACAAATTTTGCCACGTCTTTTCTCATTCCTCTCCACCAAAAGTGTCTTTTTAAGTCTTGATACATTTTTGTTGTTCCAGGGTGAATCAAGAATCGAGATCGATGAGCTTCATTGAGAACTTTGTCACGCACTGGATCCCTTGGAACAAAAAGTCTGTTACGAAATCGTAGTCGTCCATCTAAACTAGAAATTCTCCAACCTTCAGGTTTCGTTCCTTGACTAATCATAGCAATGATGTCCTTAGCTTGCTTACTTCGGGCTTGAGCTTCAATTACACGAGAATTTAGCACAGGTTGGACAGTAAAATTATACAAACGAACTTGTGAATAATCCCCAATATCAAAAATCTTATAATCCTCCAAAACATTCCACATGGACCATCTGTCCAACGCCAAACTGCTAACTCTGGAATGGGGTTTTCTACTTAAAGCATTAGCTACAACATTGGCCTTTCCTGGATGGTATTTTAATTCGAAATCATAATCTTCCATAAATTCCACCCAACGACACTGTCTCAAATTTAAATCTTTTTGCGAGAAAATATACTTTAGGCTCTTATGATCCGTAAACACTTCGAAATTTTCACCATAAAGATAAGACCTCCAAGGTTTCAAAGCAAATACCACCGCTGCTAACTCCAAGTCATGGGTAGGATATTTTAATTCATGAGGTTTTAACTATCTTGAGCCATAGGCAACAACCCTGCCATTTTGCATTAATACACAACCCAAGCCTTGGCGCGAAGCATCACAATAAACTCTATATCCTATCCCACTAACTGGGCCCACAAGTACTCGAGCCGAAGTTAACCTTTATTGCAATTCCCGAAATGCAGATTCACACTCTTTATTCCAATTATATACTATGCCTTTCCTAGTAAGTCGAGTTAAAGGGGCTGCAATACGAAGGAAGGGGATAACGATTCTTTACAGTGACTCCATTCAACTTCCTATAATCCACACATAGTCTCAAGGAACCATCTTTCTTCTTCACAAATAATACGGGAGAACTCCAGGGTGAATGACTATTTCTGATAAATCCTTTAGCCTCCAATTCTTTCAATTGAGTCTTTAAAACTTTCATTTTTGCAGGAGCCATCTTATACGAAGGAAGATGAATAAGATCAGTACCAGGATAAACTTCTATTGAAAAATCCACTTCCTGATGAGGTGGTAAACCTGGTAACTCATCCGGAAAAACATCAAGATATTCTCTCACAACTGGCACTCCCACTAGACTTGTTGAATCAGAATCATCCAAGTCCAAGAAAGCTAGCGCATTAACAAATATACAAGCTTGAGAACGCCTAAAACTTTTCTTGCTATGGGGAAACAGAGTGGACCTACCTCTTTCCCCAACATAACAGACACTGTCACCATTAGGTAAAAAGAGTATTACCCTTTTCCAAAAACAATCAACCAAAGCCCTGTAATTGGCCAACCAATCCATTCCCAAAATAATGTCATAACCAAACAACGATAGAACAGTAAGGTCAACGTATAACTTACGCCCTTCTATAATCACATCACACGACCGACAGACCAATTCCACATCTACATCCATTCCCACTGGTGTCGACACACTCGAGGAATAGCCCAAAGGTTGAAACGATAACCCCAAATGGATAGCACAATCCATGTCTATAAAAGAATGTGTGGATCCCGAATCAAATAACACGCGAACCCAAGAGTCATAAAGAGAAAACATACCCTCAACAACTTCATTAGTGGGGCCAGGGGTAGGGGAACCATGGCAAAAGCTCAACCCGCTGCGTTCTGACCACGTCATCTGCTTCTATTTGTCTGATTCAGCAGTTGACGACTCGATGAAGCTTGCTGAGATGACTGAGACAACTGAGGCTGCTGCATTGGTCTTGGATTAGAGGCAAAAGGGCGAAATTGTCCCGTCTGAAAAGAAGGTCGTGTGAAATTCTGTTGCTGAGGTGCTTGATACTGAGGAAATTGGAAAGCTTGAGATTGAGGATACGGAGGATACTGCTGTAACTGTGGGGTTTGAGAAGTGGGGGTATCATCAATTGAAAAGGGACAATTTCGACGAATATGCCCTTCATTTCCACAAGAATAGCAAATCAACCTCCCACTCTCATCATGACTCCCACCTCTACCACCAGATTGACTTGGACGCTGATAAGGCGAGTTCCTAAATCGCCCGCCTGAGGATCCTGAACTAGCACTGGAGCCACTATTTGAACCTCTATTTTCTCTCCCAATTCTACGTTGAGCTCCATAGCCTCCTTGATTTTCCCCAGTATTTTGTCCATAACTTTGGCCATAACTCTGTACATACCCTGATCCTTGAGAAAAATTCTGTGCTGAAACATTTTCTTGCTCCTGGCTTGTCCCTTGCCCCGATCCTTGCTCAGAACTCTGTCCCCTACTGAAATTTCTTCCTGATCCTCTTCCCAATTTTTGTCTTCTAGCTTGAGTCCCTCGAATCCGTTGAATTTCCACATTACTCCTTTCTATAACATAAGCACGCTCAGTAACACCAACATAAGTCGTGAGCATAAGCGATGCTAACTTTTCTCGAATATCAAGCCTTAATCCTGACTCAAATCTTCTCGCCTTGCAAAATCTGTAACGATTAAGGCACCGGCATATCGAGATAACTCCATAAACTTGGTTTCATATTCCAATACAGTCATATCTCATTGTTGCAATCTCAAAAATTCCTCTTCTTTAACTCTTTGAAAAGCTAGTGGTACGTATTACCTTTGAACACATCCTTGAATTGATCCCAATTCATCCTAGCAACATTTCGTTCTGGATTAGCTCGAATGCCTGCCCACCAAGTAACCGCATCGGCCCTGAATAAGTTTGTAACAAAACTCACCCTATAAGCTGCGGGAGTTCCAACAGTCTCAAACAATTGAAACACTTCATCCAACCATCTATCAGCCTCTAATGGATCTGAACCACATCTAAAATGTGGCACATTCTGTCTCTGGAAATCTCTTGATGCTTGCGACCTTCTCCCTTCTGCATCACCAGTGGCACTTCTTCCTGAAAATCTCCTTAGTACAAAAGTCATCTCTCGTAGGAGGCTATGAACTTCTCCACCCTCTTCTGGTGTCTGAGATGCATTTGAGGGTTCGCCTGTTTCAGAAGTACGGCGTGTACTCCTTCTATTCTCCATTTCTCCTCTTCACAATAAGATCACACATAATCAAACTTCAAAGTTAGCACGTAAAACCCAAACCCTTTCTAGAATGTTTCTACCCATCACACAAATCATTATGCATGAACTATTCTCTATTTCTAAGTCCTTACATTCACCTCTACATGTAACACCCCACACAGGGTAACCCCTATGCGGAAATGCCACAGTGACATAAAACACCAAGCGCTTATCTTTTAAGTAATTTCTTTTTAAAATTAACACAGTTTAAAACAGTTTTTCAAAATACGCGTGTGGAAATCTTTAAATTTTTTTTTTCCAACATCTCAAAAATTAAAGATAGCGCTGAGTACTAGTTTGTATCATGAGTACAGTCCCGTAATGTACTCGAATTCCAGAAACGTCCATTTAGTTTACTGAGTTAGATAGAGTCTCATGCTGATAATGTGTCATCATCTTAAAAAAAACACATAGCAGAAAAATAAACAAACACCAGGATTTACGTGGTTCGGCAAAATTGCCTACGTCCACGGTGAGTCATTTTTATTATTGAGAATCATATTACAAGAATACAATATCTTCTTTTCTCAACACATTCAGAAATATTCACATCCTTCCTCATTCTCATATCTGTCAACAAATTTATCATCAGCCAAATATCACATAAATAAATCATCATATCTGTAATTCATTTATATATATTACAGAATATATCCATCACTTTTTCACAATAAATAATTTAACACTACATGCATGCTTTATGCATATGACAGATGCAATGCTCATGCAGTCATACCTGTCATTTTCTCTGTTCTGCTTTTCCTGCAAAACATCAACCATTCACATTGATGGTAACCTTATTTTAGGATTCACCATTTCACCACAATAGATGGCTACCTCATTTTAACCATCTTAACCATTCTCAATCATCTACCACAACAGCATCCCCGCCTTTTTAGGATGTATATCACCCAGTCCCTGCCTTTTTAGGACCTACCGCGACTGTCACTCATTGACAGGAGGATTTACGTACTGTTTTTAGCAAGGGTGATATATTAGTGCACTAACTGTTTCCATGATCTTTTGTCCATTGGTGGTATCTCAACTCCTCGTTTCCACAGTTACAAAAATAATCATAAATGCATATGATTTTCTATGCAATATATTTCACATGTAACTGTGTCTCATGCCAGATGTAATTATTACATGCAATACATATGGCATACATCTCATATCAACAATTCATGTATGTCAATTCGTGCATATATTTCATAGTATATCAACTCAACATATATCTCATATCAACAGTTATATCAGTGATATACAAATAAATCATTCTGCTCACTCAACTTGAGCCACCACATGTAACTGTGCCAATGTAACACCCCGTACTTCTTCAAGTAACAATATTGTCCGCTTTGCCTGCACGCGTAACATGCGCGCCCATATACGCATATTCACATGACAAGTGCACGGTTTTATTTTCTTAAAACACATTATTACTATGAGATGTATGGAATTTACTGATAAGCCCAGTCACTTTCTCATAACATCATCACCACATGCCATATGCCAATTTTATGTGCAATAATTATGGCAATTATCACATGTATGTAATTTATACATAACAATTAACATACTTCATCATTTTATTCATAATAATAACAGCATGTTATAAACTTTACAAATATCACATGCATATATTAACAGTATATATATATGCCAATATGATTTCCATAACTTGTATTTTCAAGATCTTTCACTAATCATCCTAATTTTATAAAAATCAATTATTCATGATTTTTAACTATTTTCCAAAGACTCACAATTTTGGAAGATAGTTAATTTTCTACCCACATGAATTTTTCTATAAAATAATCCATTCTAGGATACTTATTTGATTTTTTGTAGAATTTATCAAATTTTGTTAGATTGAAAAATCATACTAGAATAGTCAAAATACAATGAGGTCACATGGTAAGCCTTATGGTGCACCTTCACTATGCTCCATAATTTTCTAGGCTCTTTCATGCCTCCCAAACAACAACTTTTGTACCCATTAATATCAACTTGATTTAATAGGATTTTTTAAAAATAATTCAAAGTCAAAATGATAGCCACAAGTGCTAATTTGCAAATGATTTACCATGCACCTTCACCACACAAAATCATACATGCACACTCACGTACATGATACGTCAATATTTTCTATCTTTTTGGCCAACTTTGCACACTTATATCTCCTTCGTTACTCATCCGATTTGGATGATTCAAGATACTACAGAATCTGTGTGATACAAGCTTTCAAAATATAATGGTGGTGTATAATACCTCCCATCCGAACATATTTAAAAATGATGCTAAAGTAGGCTAGTTAATAAAATTTCAGATTTTTCGGCAACTTCGTTTATCAATTTCTCTCACAATTCACATCCAATTGAAGTGATTCAAAGTTCTAAATTCATATAAAATCAATCTATACCATATATATAAAAATCATAATTTTTCGATAAACTATGAAAATACACCTTGTGTCTACTATTAAAGCTTCAAGGAAGCTTTCTCTCTCTAGAAATTCTTATTCACCCATAAGTCTTTTTCCATAATTCTTGTCTCTAAAAATTCTTAAATTCAAGCTTTACAATATACTCAAATTTCAGAATTTTCGGACACATACACAATATACTACAAATTTTCAAAGTTTCAATATTACTAAACTTCAGAAAATTATAGAAATTAATCTACTCATCGGAAAATTCCCAAATTTGGTACACATGATCCTGAGTTGACATAGTTGATGGGAAAAATAGTCCCAAAGTTTCAGTTTTTCATTTTCATATAAAATAAAAATCCAAGATTTGAAATCCCCATATATATATATCATATATATGTAAGTCATTATTTCATCATTAAATCATACCATATTCAATCCAAAAATTGAAATATAATCAAAATAGAAATACTATCTCACCTCACTAGTCTCTGACTTATGAAGTAAAATTACCAATTATTCTGCATTTGTGCAGCTCCATCTTCCTCTTAGCTTCTCATTTTTCTCTCATTCTCTTTCTTTTCTTTTCTTCTCTCTCTCTTCTCCCCTCTTCCCCCTTTTCTCCGACTCTCCCCCTTCTTATGATCTCTCTCCCTCTCTTTT
>JAESVK010000096.1:1976116-2046704 GCA_017140935.1 Hamamelis virginiana | reverse complement strand
CCCCACACACACTCACACAAACATAACACCTCCTTCACTAATTGCCGACAAACCTTCTATTATTTTTCTCTTTCTCTCTTTTCTTCTTTTTCTCTCACTCTCACCTCCTTCACTTCCTGTCCCCCTCGCCCCACAATCACCCCACCATTCATATTGGAGTAGGCATGCATCTGTCAATTGTCATGACCAACACTAGCATCAATTGTATCCACACAACACAACTTCGATAAGATTTTTAAAGGTTTGATTTGATTAATTCTTATATATATATATATATATTGAATCAATCATTCACTCAGTTATAATGCATTCCTCCACCACTTGCCGACATAATAATGCATTTAAATTATAATGCATTCATAATACTCTCATGCACCCTTCTCAAAAAGTGGCCACATGGCACACTATGGCCAATGACAAAATGTCATGTGTGCAATAAATAAAATAAAATAAGAACAAATAAGAAAATTTACTATTGAAAATTTCGGGGTCTTACAGTACATGCAATGCATGAATCCCAAGATGGACCTACTAATGAGCTCTGATACCATTTTGTAACGCCCCAAACTGACGCTACTGAGGACCCTCCCGGGAAGGTCAACACGTGTCAATAAGGAGATACAACCTGATAAGCTCATTCATATTTCCACACAGAATATATCAAATAATACATATATAACAAGCGTGAAATGTAAATATGTTCATCATACAATGTCCCCAAATCGTTAAATGCAAATAGTAAATATATCCATATATAAAGTATGGTGCCAACATCCCTGGCACGTAGGTAAAATATCATACTTCACTACAGAAAATAACTACCTATTTCTCTGTACCAAAGCCCAAAACACTGCCAAGCCTAACACCAAAGGAGATGAACTCTGACTTGCCGAACTAGCTATACTGTCTTGAGAATCTGCTGCATAAAAGGCAGCGTGAGCGTTTGAATGCTCAGTAGAAATACTATTCTTAACTAACAATGATAATATCGATGCATAAGTCATTTAGTTCATGTTTCACAAACACATACATATGTGGTTCAAGAATCATACAAATATCCATAGATAATATATCAAAATTTCATATATACAAATATTATTCATGCCCATGATTCATCTATTTTATGTTCCATATGAAAGATGAGTTTTCTCTGACTCTTTTCCTTTCATCATAACAATAACTGATAAAGGAGTTTTCTCTGACTCTATCCATAACATCATAACCATAACTGATAGAGGAGTTTTCTCTGACTCTATCCATATCATCGCAATAACAACTGACAGAGGAGTTTTCCCTGACTCTGTCTTAATCATATCCACATATATAAATACATTCCACATATCATAAAACAAATAAATCATGGCATCATATCAACATATCACAATATCATGGTATACTTGCATATTCTAACCACATAGCATTTCATATCAAAATGAGGAATTATGCATCATGATTTATAAAAGGTTTTCATGTTTATCAACACAAGTAAAGTCTCAAAATAATTATATCATCAGCATTAGTAAGAACATATGTATTCCTACCTCAATGATTAAGTCTCCAACCAACTGTTACATGTAATTATAAGCTACGATGCATAGTGTTCGTCCCACGGGTTTCCCATATCTGAAAATGAAATGTAAAGATACATGCACATCACTATTATTTCCATAAAACCAATTTAGACTTCATTCTAAGCTTTACCACCTCTCAAGCTCTATCTTTCAAACCCAAAAAATCTAATTATACTCATTCATTAATGGCGTAATGATACCCAAACAAATGAAGGAGAAAAGAAGCAAAAAAGAAGAAAAGAAGCTCTATCGATGCTCTATCGATAGGGAGGCTCTATCGATAGGTTTGAGTCCCACCCTATCGATAGACAGAAGGCATATTTCAATTTTTTTTTTAAAAAAAAAAAGCACCTTCTATCGATATAGAGTCCACCTCTATCGATAGAGGGTGTTCGAAAACGCCCAGTAACGAGCAGCAACTGCACATTTCGCCAAAAACCCTTCATTTTGACATCCTATCTCAAATCCCAACAGTGGAAACTTAGATCTATGCTAAACAAGTCCAAATCCACCAAAATTCCCAAAAATAACGAAGATCCAATGGTACGATTTGAGAAATTACAAAGTTTTAGGCATAAAACCCACATGAACCCAAAACATCAAATATACACAAAATACCCATGATTTCTCATCAAAAACCTTCAAACCTCACTTAATGTAGCCCGATCTACCATCATCCACTACTCAAAACCAACCGTTCCCCAAAACCCCAAGTTTCACACTCAAAACCCAAAAAAAAAAAAGGGTTTTAAAGAAAACGAAAACAAGAAGAGAATAAGAAAGAACAAAAGGGCTAACATGCTTACCTTGATTCGGCGAAACGGCGGCGAAGAGCTTCAAGGTAAGTGCCTTTATTTCTCTCTCTCTCTCCCGACCTCAAGTTTCTCTCTCGGCTCCCTCTCCTTGGCTGAAAGTGAAGAGTAGAAAAGAAAAAGGGGGGTTTTGGGGTACTAAAAAGGTCAGATGGCATTTTTGTAAATAATGTTTTTTTTTTTTTTTTTGCAAAAATCAATAAAATAATGGTTTTAAAATTTTGGGTTTTCACAGTACCTCTATCTTGACACGTGTTGACCTATCCGGAAGGGTCGATACGGATGTTAGGCTGGGGTGTTACAATACATAACTTATTAGAACCAATAAGTACTGATTACATCCTTATGGTTGAGGCTGTACGTGATACTATCAAACCCTAGTAACCTATACATAAGATAGCTATGGTGTCTCAGGTCTAAGGACTACTAATTAAATGGATGTAACAAAAGAATATTCCTTTTGACTTGATCTCCATAGGAACATTCCTGTAGATCATGTTCATTGTACATATTCTCTAATATGCACCCGCAGATTAACTAAAGTGTCACTACACTGATAGGAAAGACTACCTATCCTCCCATAGGAGTTAGTTTAAATTTGTGCTACTCTTAGTGGTTTATAAAAGGTTCTCTTTAATAAACCTATGAGCAGGAACTTTTTAGAATAAATGTTTATGAGAAATATCAGTCTCTCTATCTCAACAACTTGATATGTATATTTCTCTTATCATTCATTCATGGACTTTATCATATATATATAATTAAATATACAAGACAATTTATACCTTCTAATTAATATAATATGAAATAGATATGCTCTTTAGGATTGGTTTTAGGGCATATCTCTAACAATCTTCCACTTGCACTAAAGCCAATCTCCATAGTATCGTATACTAGTCTTCGCAAGACAAGGCTTCTAACACTCACAAGGTGTTATGGAAAAGAAGATTCCATGCAAACAAATTTTGCAATTTATTATTTTCAATAATAGTAATTAAACTAAAATTCGCTGCCAACTCTGATGTCCTAGTAAATAAGACCTATGTTCTCGAAAGAAAACAATGTATATACTAGACATTCTTTTAGGCAATTTGTAAATGGCACATCTTACAAGATTTCTTTATATTTAAATCTTTCATTCTTAAACTCTTTTAAGAATATACTTATTTCTATTTAGAATCTCATTCCGAATCAATAATCAATATCTACTTACAACTTCTTGTGGCATTCATGATATTGATTTAAGTACATAGTTTAGTATCATATAAGTCTTATATTTCTCAAATATCATAATCATATGTTATTCCCATAAAATCTAATTCTAAGGGATATGAATTCTTATAACGCTTTATAGAATTCATATTACTACACTAGTATTTTAAAGTATGTACTTTATAAAGAAAGTTAAGAATAAATTTGACGAATTTATTGTACTCACTAATCCTTTTGAAACATGGCATATTATGTTTTAAAACTTTTAATAACATAAAATCCCTTTGATGTTTTTACTAAGGCATGGTTCTTAACCATTTATGAAAACATTGTTTTCTAACAACTCTTTATTTAAGAAAACATATTTTTAAAGTTTATTTGAAATATCTCATAATTCAAATAATCTTCAAACTTAAATTTTTTGACATATTTAAAGTCTATTTATGATATGCTTTATTCAAACTAAAATATAAGGTTTATACATCCTATGTATTATCCTTTCAATTTCCTTATCAAATAAGGTAATGGGTTATATTAATTAATGAATCAGTATTCATCTATTAATGTGACCCTTTATAGTTGAATTATCATATTTATTTATTCAATAAATTTATAGAGAACTAAGATCTTTAAATTGATTGCCAAATATAATCTCAAATATCAAATATTATAGATAAACCGTTTTCAATAAACAAAGTATTCAAAACTTAATAAAACTTCAAATGAAGTATTTATTACATCTGGCAATAATAATAATGGTGGGAGGTTAGGATAAAGCCCAAGGCCTCTTCCTTAAAACTTAATTTTGAAATAAAGGGGTTTTGTAAAATGGTCTCATTTTTCAAATAAACATACATCACATGCATCACATATATATCAAACATATAAATAAAAGTTTAGACCTACTTTTATTATTAGTTCTCAATTATCCTCCCACTGTCCTCCTAGAGGCTAGGGTAGATTTATTTTGAACATATAATAAATTAGGTCAAGGCCCTAACTAGCATACATCACATATATTAATGGGCCTTGGATAGATTATGGACTTTTAAGGGTGGGTTCATTCCTTAAGCCATAAAGATGAACCTTGGGTCTAAAGTGTGGGTTGGGTGATCGTAATAAAACCTATGTAACTATTACATAACGACAAACAAATTTTCTTCAAAATCTTGATGTCCTTGCCAAGTCCTTCTTAAGTCCTTTCTTTCCTCTTGTACAAGACTCCACCATGTTCCTCGGGTCCACCACTCGCTTTCTCGAATTGTACATTACAATTTAATATAAAATGAGAAGAGGATTAAGGAGAAAGGGAAGTACATATGTAAAGAGAGGGAAAGAGGCATGCAAGCTCCAAAATAATTACATCACCATATTTAAACTACTTTAAATACAATCCCAACAAATAAACCATTCACATCCAATGTGGCCAATCACATCTCATTTTAATTGGTCTTAAGTCCATAATTATTCATTCACAGTTATACAATCACATTGCATAAAATAAAGCTACATAAAGTAAGGTAATGATGGCAAATGGCATATAATTAATTAAAGTCATATTATTGTCATTATCTCATAACAATAATAGAGCTATTATTATTATCTCATAACAATAATACAATTCCTTTAAAATCTCATTTAAAAAAAAATCCTATCATATCACATATGACTATTCTAGTGTGTTTCCTTAAACAAGTGAAACTCCTAATTAACATTTTAACATTATTAGGGTTTCAAATATATATAGAATTTAATTCGAGAAATTATTCACATAATTCCTATCATGCATTTAACACCTTAATATGCTTAGTAGATTAATCACTATTAACCTACATTGATGGAATTAAATAATAACTCAAAACAAAAATTCTAGGAAATATACAAACCCAGTTTTTAATAAAAACTTAGAATTCAGCTACTGTTTTGGGACTAAACTTTCTTATATTAAAGCTAACTTTTAAAATGTGGGAATACTCTATTTCACAAGGATTTTCAGTCCTCTTTCAAATGGCATAGGTCTCGTTTGATGACTCCAACGTTTGGTATTATTTTAAAGCATTTTGTGACATGAACTCCAAACCATGGCAGATTCTGGAAGTTCTTCACAAATGCATTTATGGGGCCTAACCTACAATGAACTAGGTCATGGAAACACTTCAAATCACTAGGTTTTTCAGTCCTCTTTCCAATGGCAGGGGTCTCAAGTCGTGATTCCATCATATGGTATCACTTTAAGGCATTTTGTGACAGAGAGTCAGAAAATCCAGATTTGACTCTTAATCTTAAAATTCTTAGTGAGGCTATTGTAGGTCATACGAAGTCATGGGAACACTTCCTAAAGTTAGATAAGACCTTATGCTAATGAATTTGATAGGTGGTTAGCTTTGAAAACCTTAGAAAATATTTTTCATGGATTTTACAAAAGCTACATAGTTGCTGCCCAGAAAAACAGCAACCTTGTTTTAATTTCAAAACAATTTCAAAATTAATCCAAGCAATATATAATCATGCTAAAACACTTTTAACATGTTAATATATCATTAAAAAACATCCTTAAATGTTTTTAAACAATTAAAACATTAATTCATCACATGAATTACTCAATCTCTCAAGAACAACAAAAAGTGTTTTTATAAAACATATTTCACAAAACCTACTTGTTCTTCATTTTTAATTTCCAAAAACAATAAAACCAATTTTGAAAACTTTATAGAGGATTCATAAATCATATAAAGAACATAAGGTATTTAAAATAAAATAAAACAAAGGCCAATAGGGTTCCCAAACCCATGTGGCCATGATTAGTGTGTGAGAGAGAGAGAGTTAGGGTTTAGGGTTAGGGTTAGCCAACCTTACCTAATCCATCATTTAGGGTTTCCATAAACTCTAAATTAGTTGCCTAATTTCCTAAATTCCAAATCATTCACAATAAGGAAGAATAAAAACAAATTAAGAAACTTTCCTAAACTTGAACAATTTCAATATAGGAAATTGGGGATTTCAAGATTTGACAATTAGGGTTTTCCTATTTCAAATCAAGAAAGTTCCCTATTTTGATTTAGGGTTTCCTAAACCTAAAACCAGCCATCATGCTCAATCCAAATAGGGTTTTTGAAGAACCCTAAATGGCCATTGTTAACTCTTTAACAAAACTCCATTAAAGCACTAATTATACAACTTTAAATCATATAATTGCATATATCAAGATTCAATATTTTAACTATTAAACATTAAATCAAGAGATATGTAAAACAAGTTAGGGTTTCATAAACCCTATAGCCGAAATCCAAAGAGGGTAAAACCCTCATGGCCGTGACTCCCTATTAGGGATTTCTCAAAACCCTAATCACCATTAAAGCTTATTTTCAAGAAAACTCAAGCTTTTGTTCTTATTTCAAAAATCAAGAACTTTATCCATATGAATCTGGGGTTTCTAAAACTTCAAGATTCATCCATGGATGATCATGATAGGGTTTTATAAACCTAAATCATGAACCAAACAACAAAAGAACCAAATAGGGTTTCAAAAATCCTAAGTGTCGTGAAGAGAGAGAGAGGAAAGAGAGAGGGTCGTACTCACCTATGGGGTTTTGATCATCACACAAGTATCTTTATGCCATAGAGATGAAACCCCATTGATCAAATCACAAACGGGATAAACCCCACTAGGTCCGAAATCCATATGAGGGTTTTTATAAAACCATAGCTTCAAAACACATGGAGGATGAATCCTCTCATGGCCATGACCCTATGGAGGCAGCCCACTATTGCCAAAATCTCCTAGGGGCAAAACCCCATGATGTCGTGACCATATACTAGGGTTTGAAGCAAACCTTAGTTTCCATTATGTTCATACAAGAAGCTAAACACAAAAACAAGGAGGCAAGCCTCCATGGCCAAATTCTATATGGTTTCCCAAATCATTATTTTTTATTTTAATTTATTTTATCCATTGTTGCCATCATCAAACACATGACCATATATGCTTGATTTGGTTCTGATACCACTGAAAGGATGTGACATGAATGGATTCGCAATGGAAGTCATACGATAAAAATTTTTACAAAGATGAATCCAATCATCACAAACATTCATGAATCGTTACAAGCATTAGGTCATGAGTTTATATCAATACAAGTACAAATATTTAAATACTTTAAATAAACTTACTTGGATTCCTTGTAGTAGCTTTCGTCGTGAGCTTCAAAGAGTATGAAGCCTTTGATGGTATCCACACGAACACAAAATCCCTTAAACCCTTGAAGCTTCACAACACTTGGAAGAATCAAGCAAGGAGAGAGGAGAGGGAGAACACGAAATTGGGAGAGGGAGAATCCCCTTGGTGCCTCACGGCCCTAGGGTATTTTATCTCTTCTGTTTTGACTCTTCTCTATTTGATGAGTGGGTGGCTTAGTGCTAGCTTGTCCCATCACCTTGTATTTATAGAAAACTTCTAGGGTTTCCTTTTAATACTTTCTAATTAATAACACTACAACAAAAATAGGTATTTACGGCATTTTTTTTACGGCGTTTATATATAAACACCGCAAAAAGTGGTCATAAAGTCATGAATCCCGTGTTTTTTAAAAAAAGTCGCAAAAGCATTAGTATTCATGGCGTTTATTAAATGCCGTAAAAAGCATTAGTATTAACGGCGTTTTTTAAACGCCGTAAAAGTGTTATTTATTGACGGCGTTTATTAAATGCCATTAAAGATGTGTTAAAAAAATTCCGACATAAATTTTATCTTTTACGGCGTTTGAAAAACGCCGTGAATAAATAACACTTTTACGGCGTTTTTTAAACGCCGTTAATACTAATGCTTTTTACAACATTTAATAAATGCCGTGAATACTAATGCTTTTACAACTGCCGCGAAATTTTCACTTCCCTCATTTTCTTTTCTTTTCCCCGTGCCCTCATTTGTTCTTCACTCGAAAAACTGCTCTAGCTGATCTCTTTCTCTTTTTCTCTATCTCTACTCCGCCGTTCACCGGCCCATGGAACCCTTGCCGCCGAAATACCTGTACAGAAGCTACCCATTTCTCTAAACTGCTACTCCCCTTTCTCTCTCAAGTCTCAACTCCCACTCTCCATTCTCTCTTAGCCAAGCCCTAGCAAGGGTAACCCCGATCCCCTCTGCCTCCATTTCCTTCCCTCCTGCGACAACTTCGATATTGGGAAGGTGGAGCACCGGGTGGTGTTCTCTGACCGGTCTCAGGAAAGTGGAGAGAGTCGGGTGACGAGTGGGACTAAAACTGCGTCGTTTGGGAGTGTAGGAGGGCCTGAGGTGTCGCATCTGGGGTGAGGGAGGTGGTATACGCTGAGAGAGAATATGCAATTATTTAACAGAATTTGCGATAAGAATGGTGCTTTAGATGAACGATTGATTTAAATGGGGAACAAGATGGAATTTATCCATAGTATTGAGCGTTTGAAATAGTCCTTTGTAGCCACAGAAGGGCACTATTGATCTTTCCCATTCGATTATTGTATTGAGCCCTAGTATTGGTCGAGCTTCGGAAACTATTCATTTTCCCCATTTGATTCTTGAATTGAAGTTGTGCTATGGCTTGCAGCGACCAATTAGTGATATACTGTTTCAATTTATTTCACTTAAAGCCAATTCTTTATTTCATGCTTCTGATTGGTTCTGTGTCTTTTTAATTCTTGGTCTTTTGTTATCCTGCAAATTATCTTGCAGAGGCATTGCATCTCATATCCTTATGGTTGATCTATGGATTGCTTCTAATATGCTCTTTTGTGTTATTATAGTGTCTGGAGTTTCTATAAGTACAGAATATGCTCAATATAAGGTTTCTGTTGGAATGGGTTTGCTAGCTGGGACTACTATCACACTCCTTACAATAGTATGGGGATCTTGTGTCGTTGCTGGCAAGTACGACCTTCGGGATTCAGTTGCTATAGATAACCAAGAAACAAATACAAATAGTTTAACTGGTATGTTCATTATACTCAGAATAATGCTCTATTTAAAGTGGAATTGTTAATTGCTAGTCATCTGAGATAAACTGAAGAGATGTTACTTGTATCCAATTTGCAGCACCCAAGCATTGATGTTTAAATTCCCATTCCTCTCTCTCTCTCTCTCTCTCTCTCTCTCTCTCTCTCTCTCTCTATATATATATATATATATATATATATATATATATATATAATGATTGTAAATGAACTACTAAATTCAAAATTTCTCCATCTTTGCAGGTTCTGGTATTAGTACTGATATCTGGACTGGCTATACTGCAAGGATCATGGCTATATCTATAATTTCGTTTATAATTGTCCAAATTCCACAAGCTCTCCATTCATCTACTGGAAGACACTTGGCAGTTTTAATCTCACTTATTGTCTCTCTTTTACTATTGATTTCTTATTGCCTTTATCAGGTAATTGCATTTTCTATCCTAATGTGTGAGAGAAATCATCATTATGCTTTAACCACTTCTTCCCTGATTTGGGATGAGGACATCGATAAGAATGACGGCAAAGCTGGTAATCCTTTTCCCAATGTGCACTCATTTTTTCAAGTGCAGTTATTCTGTGATATATGCTTTAAAGTTCTGCTTTTCATAATTCTTAAACTGTGATGGTTTAGTAAGATTGGTAATTTTTGTAGGTAAAAGTTCAGTGGAGCTGGGAGCATTAACTGAATCTCTCCAGGATTTGCTTGACGGAATCCAAGTATGGTTTACAATATATACTATATATTTATGTGCATGTGATTGTATCATTTATTTTGCAATTGCTCTTTATTATGCAATGAAGAATTGACCTTGTCAAAAAAGTTCCCATGAATATTTGAGACCATCATATTGAAGATTACTTCATTTAAAATTACATCTGAAGTGGTGGATGTCTTTTCCAAGTTTGAATGATTTTTTTTTGGCTAAAACTTTCAATTCATCTCTCCCCTATAGGTGATATAAAGTTCGAACCTTCAAGAGCAGGACCCATATGTATGATTGATTCTACAGCTTAGGACAGTATTATTTAATACCATGTAGGCACTAACTTTTGAGGGTATCCCTTCACCTAAGACTTCATTCTCTGAGTGTTCAGTTGGAGTTCCATGTCAGGATGGGTTGGTGGTGTCGTTGGGATGAGATTTCGAGTGTATAATGGTTCCTGGATGAGACTCATGATTGAAGTAGAAATTATTTAGGAGTGGAAGAGTCATAGTCACTTGTAGACTTCCTTTGTATGGGGAATTACTCACTCTGATCAATAAGCAACTCTACCTCAGAAGTTTAAGAAGCCAGTAGGTTCAATTCTTGGTTGTTTGTATGGATATCAAAAGAAAAAAGGAAAAGAAAAAAAAAAGAAAAAGAAAAAAGGAGAAAGAGTGAAACGAAAAAAAAAAGGATGGACAAAGGAAAAGTAAAGGTCCTTCAAGACACATGAGAGTTTTAAAAAGTACAATAAAAGGCACCCACCATGCAAAAGCAAACCTACCTCTATATTTGAGGTGTCCTTGTCTATTTGAAGACTTTTAAAACTAAACTTTCCTTCTCCTTTTCTTGTTATTTACTCCCATAATATTGAACAGGGGACAAAGTTATGTGGTTTATATCAATTTACCTGGCTTTTTTTTTTTTGGATAATTCAATTTACCTGGCTTTGCTAAAAACTTAACACCGTTTATGTTCTAAATTATATATTGTTCCTTAGCAGCAGGCATGTTTAGGTGGTTCACCTAGCTTAATCTCTCCTTTTTCTTTAGTTCTTACTGTTGCTCAGTGGTAGGCATCATTGGATTGTTTGTAAAATTCAATCTCCAAAATTACTTTAAAATTCCAAATTTGACTGGCACAAAATGTCTTTTTTTTTTAAATGAATTTTTAGGAAGACTTTTATGCTGTGGTGGATTGGGCATACAAGATTGATCCTTTGCGCTGCATATCAATGCATGGTATTCCAGAAAGTTATATTTCTGGTCAGAAAGCCGATGCAGCAGGATTTGTGCGCCTCTTGCTTGATGACCTGGAGACCAGAATTTCTATGCAATTTGGCCGCGTAAGTTTTAGCCTATATAAGCTGACATAGTCTGTTCTTTTTTGTCCTTAAAGCTGTAACCTTCACCCATATAAATTTGAACTGTATTGCAGTTTGTTGATGAAGCTTGTCACCAAATTGAAAGAAATGAACGCAATGTCCGACAAATGGGTGTCTTATCACATATTCCAAAGTAAACTTGATCTCATAGGTTTATTATTCTGTTAATTAATTCAAAGTTGCCCTTTTTTTCTTTTCTGCATGATTTAGGCCATTTTTAATTGGACGCAATCTACAATTTTGTTAGCTGGTACAAAATAGAGAAGACATACGAAGTAAGCATAATGAAAGACTAATGCATTCAAAATGACAGTCAGTAATTTCTAAGCACTATTCTAGAGCTCTATAAATCAAGAATGAAAGACTAATGCATTCAAAATTAGCCATTTATTATTGATTAGCACAATGTTTGGAACTTTGGTTTGTTCAAAGTCAAGTATTGGCAATTTATTTCTCATGTGACAATCAGCTGGAAACCACCTTTTTCTGATGAGTACAATGAGGAACCCAACTTTAGACTTTAGTTTTAGAGAAAAGATATTTGGTGAAGAATCTGAAGTGTTGTATAAAAAGTAGCTAATATGGCCCCCGGATCATATCACAATTATAGTACAATAGAAGGGTATTGTGTTATGGGTTACTTCTAACATTTCTCAAATTGTGCATCTATTTTTTTTTTTTTTTTTTAACAATGATTGGAAATCATATAGTTTGATGAGCACAATGATTGAGTGAATGCATTTTGGTTTTGGGAAGATTATTGGCAGTGATTATTAAACCAACAAATTCAATATGCGTTTCAACTGCGCATATATGTGGATTGCACCTTTTGTTGGATTGAGCAATACCATCCGAACCAAAGGGCTTCTGGTGGTTCTAGGATTATAGTTGAAAGCTCTACTGGAAACTTTTGCTTATATAAACAATGACACAACTAGCTGAAGATATGAGTCTTGAATCTTGCCTGAATGGTTTGACAGAATAAGAGTTGTTTGCTGCTATGAATGAATGAGTGAATATAATTCTTATGAATTATTGGTCAAATTAATTCCCTTTATAAAGATTTCCTAATTTGAAGAGTTGTCTGCACATTGAGTTCTGCATGTATCTTGATCTAGTTTTCTCGAAACACTTGCATCTGTTGGTGAGTGCACTGCTTCTTATGTAATGTGAAAAATAGCAGACTGCCTAGTCTTGATTTGCCCCCAACCTAATGTGGCTATTATTCAGCTTGTTGAGGTCAGAACAATTACTACACTTCACTTTTCGTGGATGAAGTGATTATCTTGTTAAGCTATTTATATGGACGTTTTAGACAATTTAATTTTGTGCCGTTGGTTTCTATGTATCAGCATGCTGCTATATAATTTGCTATAGCTGCTGACCTGTATCCATGTACCCTTCTGTGCAGTTGTCTTTCCCTCTCTGCAAGTTTTCCCTAAAAGGGCATATGTGAGTAAATAGGTTATGGAAGCTTAGCTGTTTCGCAGAAAGCTTGACCTTTAAGAATGAAATGGTCAGAATGCTGATTAGAAGGCAACATTTGTCTCTTAATATTATCGTGGACAGAATGCTGATTAGAAGCAGTTGCATGCAGTTTGTATGACCTAGCCAATGTGGTGCCCACATTAGCCAAATTCTATCACCAGGTGAGTGAAGCTTGTGAACAAGCTTGCACACATCATATCTGCATGATCGTATACTATGTAAAATTCATCTCTGTTGCCTAGTCATTTCCGTACCTCTCTGAAATTATCACTTGTAAATATTAGTTGATATTTGTTAGAAGTTTAGTCAGTTCTCCTTTTACAATTCGTTCTCAACATTAAATTTCGTAGGTATACATCCTCATTAAATTGTTCTTTGCAGCAATTTGAACGACTTTTCCAGTTTGCTCGAAGAATTAAGGATTTGATGTACACAATCATGCCAGAAGTGGTTAGTTTGTTGATGATTGCATATCATCATGTGTTCCCCATAAGTTTATATGTATGTTCCATGAGATAGCTTCGAAATTTTTAAAATGCTATTCAGTAAAGATACCATTGCACTTCACCAGCTCATCTTGCTGTTTTGTAGGAGTAAAATCAATATAACTATAACTATCTTGCTGTTTTCATCTGCATTCACACATGGTCTTAAACCACAATCAAATGACTGAGAAAATTTTTGGTATACGCTCAATACTATGGATAAATTCCATCTTTTTCATTGGTTGCATTTTTTGAGATGAGTGTGAATGGAGATGCATAAAGAATGATTAATGGGTTCAAATGGAAAATTGGTGATGGAGAATTTAATAGCTGGAATGTGTTACTTTTCTGATGTTGTTTAAATTCTTTTGATGTATTCAACAACTAGTTCATATATATATGGAATTGGTGGCAATACAAGGTTTCATGTCCATCACGACCTCAAAATTGGGGTGTATGTATTCTCTATGTTTAATATATTGTCTCTCATTTTTCCTGTGTGGAGAGTTTGGGTGGAGAGGGCCTTTCAAATAATTGAAATAAAAGATTGCTCTTGATATGGTCAACGCTAAAAAAGTTTGGGCTTCACTTTGAGTTAAGCCTGTACAGCTTGTTAGGTTCTCGTGACATATGAGCATGAAGAAAAAGGAGACTAGAAGCCAACATATGATAGGGGTGTATGTGTTCTCTTGGCGCCTTTTTTTTCATGGCATTTATCTAAAAGAATATGTGCAAAAAGGATTCGCAGCGGAAGACAAACTATAAAAATTTTATAAAACAAAGAATCCATCTAACATATTCTAGCAGGAAATCGAAACAAAGCATAGGATCATGAATAATACAAGAATAATATTTAAACAACTTTAAATATACTTACTTAATGATTGCCTTTGTTGAAACCTCGATCGCATCCTCAAGCTTCAAAGTGTATGAAGCCTCCAAGGTATCCGCACGAACCCAAGATTCCATAAGCTTCCTGGAATGATCAACTTTTGAACAAACCAAGCTTGAGAGGGAGAGAGTAGATTTCGGCCATTGGAGGAGAGAGCACTAGGGCTGGCCTCCACTTAAGGAATAATGAAAAACCACTCTTCCTTTTAGGGTTTGGATGTACTTGTGCTAGCATGCACCCTCACCTTATGTATTTATAAATAAATACTAGGGTTTCTAATATTTTGCAACTTAGTCCTCTTTATTTAACGCTTAACTAAAGAGACCAAGTAAGTTAAATTAATTAGAAACTAACCCCTCTCCTAACTTAAAGAACTCACTTGTGTCCTTTTGTGTGTGACCCTTTGGGTTCATCCCAACCTAGCAGTGGGCAGGGACATCTCTATGTCTCCTAAAATAGAAAGTTTCTATCTTTAGGTTCAATTGGAACAATTCCAATTATGCCCTCATTGATAACACTTTATCAATAGGCCTACACTGGTCATGAGTGACATCTAGCAACATATCATGACGTACCCTAGGTGTGGGTGAATAACGGAACCATATGAATCCTTCATGTTACTTAATCCTTCATCCCCTAATGTCACTGTTAAGATATTCAGGCATGGTTATTAAGTCAAACCATATCTTAACAACTTGTTAAATGTTCTACAAAATATAATTCTCAATAAGATAAACTCATGAAACACTTTTCACAGTTTACCTATCACCATGGCCATGGATTTCACACTGAGAATTATCTTTGTGAACGAACCTTGACATTCTCTCTCATCAAAGATGAAAGTGATGATTCCTTCTTGCGCACTCATTTACCTTCATACATAACCCTACTAGAGCCAATGAGTACCGATTACACCCTTTTGGTTAAGGATGTACGAGATACTATCAAACTCAAGTGACCTATGCATAAGATAACTATGGTGCCTCAGGTCTAAGGATTACCAAATTAATGGTCGTAACAAAAGAATATTCTATTGACTAATCTCCATAAGAATATTCTCGCAGATCATGTTCAGTGTACATATTCTCTAATATGCACCCACAGATTAACTATAGTGTCACTACACCGATAGAAAAGACTACCTATCCTCCCATTGGAGCTAGTTTCAATCTGTTCTACTCTTAATGGTTTATTAAATATCCACTTTAATAAACCTATGAGCATGAACTTGTTTAGAATAAATGTGTATGAGAAATATGAGTCTCCATATCTCAACAATTTGAGATACATATTTCTCTTATCATTTATTTATGGACCTTATCATATATATATATTTAAATACATACGACAAGTTGTACCTTCAAATTAATATAACATGAAATTGATATGCCCTTTAGGATTGGTTTTAGGACATACCTCTAACATTATTATCTTTTTACGGCGTTTGAAAAACACCGTGAATAATAGTATTTACGGTGTTTATTAAACGCCGTAAAAAGATAATAAATGCCGTTTAAAAAAAAAAAGGCGCCAAGATTTCCCTCATTTTTTTAGCTGTAAAAAGCCAGCTATTTACGACGTTTATTAAACGCCGTAAATACTAGTATTCACGGCGTTTTTCAAAAGCCGTAAAAAGCTGGCTTTTTACGGCATCGCGATAGACGGCATTTTTTGCGGCTTTTGAAAAATGCCGTGAATAGTTATTTACGACGTTTTTTAAACGCCGTAAAAAGCTATTTTTCTTGTAGTGTAATTTAGCTCCTTAATTAGTAACCATTAATAATAAGGCTGATGCTTAATTATAAATTAGAATTCCCTTCCCTCTTTAATTCAAGAGACTCACTTATACTCTTTATTTGTGTGACCCATTGGGTTCACCCCAACCTAGTAGTGGTTCGGGACATCTCATGTTCCATAAAATAGAAACTTTCTATTTTTGGTTCGATTGGAACAATTCCAATTTTGCCCTCAATGATAACACTTACCATTAGGCCTTCACTAGTCATGAGTGACATCTAACAACATATCATGACGTATCCTAGGTTTGAGTGAATAGCAGAACTATATGAACCCTTCATGTTACTTAATCCTTCATCTCCTAATGTCACTGTTAAGATAATAGGTATGGTTACCAGTCAAACCCTATCTTAACAACTTGATATATCTTCTACAAAATATAATCTCAATAAGGTAAATGCAGTGAAACTCTTTTCATTTCATTGTTTACCTATCACTCTGGCCAGAAATTCACCTTGAGAATTATCTTTGTGAACTGATCCTGACATTCTCTCTCATCAAGTGAGAGTGACGATTCCTTATTGCACACTCATCTATCTTCATACGTAACTTGTTACAGCCAATAAGTAACGATTACATCCTTATGGTTGAGGCTGTACGAGATACTATCAAACCCTAGTAACCTATGCATAAGATAGCTATGGTGTCTCAGGTCTAAGGACTACTAATTAAATGGACGTAACAAAAGAATATTTCTTTTGACTTGATCTCTATAGGAACATTCTTGTAGATCATGTTCAGTGTACATATTCTCTAATATGCACCCACAAATTAACTAAAGTGTCATTACACTAATAGGAAAGACTACCTATCCTCCCATTGGAGTTAGTTTAAATATGTGCTACTTTTAGTGGTTTATAAAATGTCATCTTTAATAAACCTATGAGCAGGAACTTTTTAGAATAAATGTTTATGAGAAATATCAGTCTCTCTATCTCAACAACTTGAGATGTATATTTCTCTTATCATTCATTCATGGACTTTATCATATATATATATATATATATATATATATATATATATATATATATATATATATATATATATATATATATATAATTAAATATACAAGACAATTTATACCTTCTAATTAATATAATATGAAATAGATATGTTCTTTACGATTGGTTTTAGGGCATATCTCTAACACCACCAAGTATTAACAAAATCAAAGTTTAAACCCATAAATAAACCCATTAAACCCACGGTTCATCAATCCACAACAGCCACAGTACCAAACTCAGCTAAAATCTTTTACAAATCACCCAAGCTTCATAAATCAGAAAATACACAAAGAAGAAGAAGGAAAAGAGATGGGAAAAACGAACATGAAAACTAAAACTTACCTCTACAAGAAGAAAAGGGAAATCTGGCAAGCTTTCAGGCGAAAATCTAACGAGATTTCTGCATTGGCTGTGGCTGCACCCCCTTACGGTTGACTCTCTCTCTCACTTGGCTCTTCTCACTCTCAAGCTCAATTTCACAAATGAAGAGAAATGAGGGCAATTCACTGTTTTTATAAGGAAATAGGACTTAGATGGCATTTTGCAAAAGTTTTTATAAAACAAATTTCTTTGTATTTACAAAATCACCCCAATTTTTAATGATAATACATAAAATATGCTTTTAAAAATTTTTGGGTTATCACAGATCCAATGTAGGCATCTCAAAATATATACTATGAAAAATTTTGACCGCTGAAAATTATCATAGTTTTTCTCAGTGACATATCTGAGAAACCGACCATTGGATCACTATAATTTTGGGCATGCCTGACATACTTATGCATAGTATAATAAGAAAAAAAAAATTGTCCTGAAAATTAAAATAAATGTGGCGTGCATGAGTCACGAGTAAAAGGAAAGCCACAGCGCCAAACCCATTTGGTTTGGGCCATCTAATTCCTTATATATATCTTCTGAAAGTATCCTTCAATTTTGACTTGTTCCTCGTGGAGAATGAATGTGTGATGATTATTGATTTGAAGATGATCAAATAAAGGCATCTAGAATATGAATTCGAGCTAGTAAGAAAACGTAATTAAAGATTTACCTTGCCTTGTGTTGGAACTCATACACAATATTACCTCTGAAATATATAATAGATAAATATTACCTCAAATAATATTATATACTGTTGTAGAAAGTGAAGATCGGCAGGGTTGAGGCGAGGACTAGGCTGCTCTCTTTAAGACATTTTGCGCCACTACGGATTATATCCGATGCAGTAGTTTACAAGCACGCTGCCTTCAGGATACAACAGCCCAACCACTCACTGTTATCTTCTCAAAATCTGCACAACTATGAGAAAATGGAAGCTCTACACAACACCCTGCTTTGCCCAACAAACTCATAAAATAAACTCAAGAATAAACATAAACTCAAGAATAAACTCACAACACCCTAGGGAAAGAAGAAGATAGGAAGGATGAGTGTGGGTTTGTCCCAAATAGCTAGGAATGACCTCTATTTATAGGTGTAGGAAAGTTGTAACTCATGATATGGAATTAAAATTTCATTATAATATCAAAATTAAGGTCATCATAATATCCATGTAGGTTACATAAAAAATTTGACCAACAATTTGTAACCTCCCATATTTTTTTATTTAAAATATCCAACAATACCCCACTCATTTTAATAAAAATCTCAATAAAATAACTTTTAACAACTTTGGGCAAAGTTAGAATAACATGCATAATGAAGGTGGCACTGCCTTGAAACCTCCACTTAGTATTTCAATAAATCTAGTACTAGAGTCAAAGTTGACTAAGCCTTGAAACTAAGACTGCTTGACGATACTAGAATTACGTCACACATATCATTCAAGGTGTCCTCATACGAGCTTCAAAAGCCAGCACATTATGCCCAAGTGCTTTATCCTGGTTTTCATAAGTGCTCTAGAGAATTAGCTCAATTCTCATAGGAAGTGGCCTCACTTCCACACTATATAGGTGAGTCTATCAAGGATGCTCCCGTAACTCTGACATCTCACCCATAAGGGCTATAGAACTCATTAAAAGATTAAATTAGTAATCTCAACCTCTAAATCGTTACAGGATGACATACACTACACCATAGGGATAGACAATTAGTCTTTTAATATTTTATTGTGTATGTCCATTCAAACCACTCTATGATTCATTTTTCTTTAAACCTAGTTCTTGGGATCTCCAATCCCTAGACAGGGTATCCTCATAGGCGATTTAATATTATTTGGGCTTAAGTCCCATCCCCCTCGATGTATTCCAAATAATTTATCACCTTATTTAACATTAAAATAATCTCACAATATTGTGTTCACATATCTGAATTGATTATTTATTCTGCCAATAGCAGCAATACTATCATAATATATCCACACATTGATATCTAAAAAAAAAAAAATACAATCTCACAATATTGTGTTCACATAGTTGGATTGATTATGTACTTTGCCAATAGCAGCAGTACTATCATAATATATCCACACATTGATATATATATATATATATAAATCTCATAACCAGTTTGCTAGATTTTTCACTGACAAATCAGTGGTAAACATAGAATCACCGCGCGAATTGAAATTTCAATCATCACCATATCTCATTCACAAATAAATATTTATAAAGCATCGATTCTCTAATTATCTTGGACAATTCCAAGTATATACACCACTAAGGTAATATAGTTCACCATAAAACTCAAATGTGAACATTCTAAATAAACAACTTGTATAACACCAAGGCAACATATCATAATTTGGCATTTTTCAAAATCATATATTGCAATTCCAATATAATAGAAAATTCAAAAATTCAGTCCTGTGTAATGCCAATAAATTTAATTACTATAAATAATACTCAATAAAACATGTTAGAATATATGCATAATGTTAGGGGAAGCCACGAATCATTGATTAAGTTATTTACTCTATATGCAAATTGTGCTCAATGTTTGTCATTAGCAAAAAGTAGGAGATTGTTAGCCTTATGGCTTCAATCCAACTTTGTTGAATGATTTTGATGATAACAAACATTGTATTATATTCATTTATGCATATGAATACTTTTTTATATACTCTTTATAATTGTCAAACTTTATAGAGTATTTATTTGGCTAATCTTGTTGATTAATTGATTTTATCATATAGTTATTATATATCAATTATAGTATATATATGTATAAGAACGAGATTTAAGTTGTCAATGAAGAAGGCTCAAACCCTCATGAAGCTCATGCACTACATTGAACCTAATGTGAATATGAATATGTTGTATATTCACTAAGGACCATGAAGAGAGCCATTGCATTGATGCAATCCATTCATGAAGCCAAGCTCAAGCCTAGCAAAAGCTAAGCACAAGTGTTGAAGATTTATCTATGAAGATCTTGATTTCTTTCTTGTGTAAGAGTGCTTAGGATTTATTATGTAAATCTCTCTATAGGTTGAACTCTCTTGGCTCAATTGACTATGACTTAAAGACTATAGGTTTTAACTTTGGAAAATCACATTTTGGTCAAAATTTGATTCAAACTCATAGTGAGCTATATGGACTCAAATGACAAAATGTTTTATACTTATTGCTTTGACATATATATCTTTTGGAAAACATTTTGAACTAAGCCAAAAATTTCTTTGAACACTTAGCTAACTTGTTCATATGTTGTAAGTTGTTCTAGACTTAAGAAAACTCAAAAATTGGCTTAACAACATTTCTAATCGACTAAACTAGTTATTCTAGTCGACTAAGAATGAAGTTTGTAGCCGTGCTTCTAGAAATCTTTTTCCAGTCGACTAACACATGAACTAGTCGACTAACTAGTTGTCTAGTCAACTAACTATTAAGTGCCAGTCGACTAAACACAAGGCAGTAGCCAAAGTTTTTGTAGCAAAGTTTCTAGTCGACTAATCGATCCCGGAAAACTTTTCAAGTGTATTTTCTAGCTGCTAGTCGACTAACTATTGTGTCCCAGTCGACTAATAAAACCCAGAAAAGTTTTATAAATATTTTCATTGAGCTAGTCGACTAAACTAGTTGTCCTAGTCGACTAACCGTGCTCGGGAAAATTAAATGCTTTGTATTTTCACTTAGTAGTCGACTAACCCGTTTGTCCTAGTCGACTAACTCTACTGCAAAAGCATAACGGCTAGTTTTCTGCAAACCCAAACGACTCTATTTTTGCCTCTAACGGCCATATTATTTGATAGGTCTATATATACTCATTGTATGAGTCCTAAATCAACTAATGATCATACAAAAACATACACAAACTTAGTTTTCACCATTCTTGTGTGATTTAATCATTTGATTCACAATTTCCTCTTGAAGCCAAATTAGTTCATATCTTTGAGAGATATTAGTGAGAGCTTTATTGTTTGTACATCATCAAATATTGAGGAGTTTCTCTATTGTACGCATTCACAGAAATTTTATTTGTAATCTTGTGAGATTTAAGGGTTTGTGAAATCCATGTGGGTGAGAATCTTCCACCCTTGAAATAAGATTGTGGGTGAGAGTCTTTCACCTTATAAAGAAGATTATGTAAAGGTTTCTCCACCTTGAAGGAGTAATCCATAGTGGATTGTGGAATCCTCGAGACTGAAATTTTGAGGCATGGATATAGGCGGAGACCGAACCACGTTAAATCATTGTGTTTGAATCTCTCTAACTCTTCTCTTGCATTTCAATTTATACTTGCTATATTAATTATTGAATTGCGATTCAAACTTATTTTCTCTCATTTCCAATTAAGTTTATTAACTTGTTTATCTTCCACTGAATTTAATTGGACCATAATTTTATTTTGTAATTATTTTTAAAGTTTACATATACTCTATTCACCCCCCATTCTAGAGGTATATACTTTGGGCCAACATAACTAACTCCAACGATCACAAAATTAATAATTTAACTATTATTAATTTTTTAAAAAGTTAAAAAAAAAAAATTTGATGACATCATTGTAACTCCTACTGCTAGAATTTATTCACATTAAAATTCTTTAAGTAAATAAATATCTATCAATTATTTAATTAGTGAAGTGAAATAAAAATTCAATGGTCAATATAACTCCCACATTAAATTATAATAATAAATCATATTTGATTTACTTTCATGTAATGACATTGTCATTTTCCACCAAGACCTCACGAGTATTGAATCCATGTATATACATTACAAGAGAGCTCAATACCACGAAAAATAAAATAAAAATATATAACACATTACATTAAATTGTAAGTGAACTTCAACCATAAAAAGATTTATAATTTAGCGGTTACACAATTTAATCCAATGGTTATAATATTAAGTTCAATGTCTAATGATGGTTACACAATTCAACAATTAATTTATACAATTACTCTAGATTTATATGGGAAATATAATCTTCAAAAATTAACATAACCCCCACATTAAATCAAATGTCATCAAATTATTATAAAATAAACACTTTTAAATATATTTAAAATCATCCAATGTAATGCAACCAACCAAAAATGGTCCAGCCCCATAATTATACATGATCAAGTGGGTGTCATAAATTTTTTTTCATTACTTTAATCTATACCATCTCGCAAGAATACCCATCTCCTCATGTATACAATGTGCCACATGAACATAGACATAAAATATTCATGTGTTTTTACTTAAATTCAAATAAAATATATTCTTAGAAATTTATCCAAAACACAACTTAAAATTTGCCGAAGTGCAATCACCACAATTATGACAAGATAAATGCTTGTAAAATGAATAGCCAATCCCATTTAAAATTCAACAACTTTCATTTCATCAAAAACTATATAGCTTTTTTGATCATGTGATATAAGCATCAAACTCATCATTGTAATTGGAAATAAACATCAGAAAAAAGACACAATTACTGCCCACAATTGTCCGTTTTCAAAATCCAAGATTGATTTTAATTTCACATATAAAAATGTACCAATAATACCCCTAATCCCAAAGTAACATTCCTGACATATCCCACTTTACATAATTCTTCAATTATTCGAAAAAACCACAATATAATATATATTTATATACATAAGAATGTCATGATCCTCCATCAGGGCGAATTATATACGTAATGAAAACACATAGGGATTGAGAAACCGAAACGAAGAGTGACTTACATTATATATATTATATATAATGTAACTAGCATTTCACATAAAATTCTCACTTAAGAATTAAAAGACAAAGAAATGTTTAAAATATCTCAAATATCATCAATTTTAAACTTGGCACGGTTTATAGACCAAATTCACTAATCAAGTTTTGAATGCATCATATGTACCATCCATTTTAAAACATATGAAATATGCACTCACTAATTTGAAATTATGCTAGAATTTCACAAATAAAAAATTATGTTAGAATAACATTATTCCTCTTTATGGCATATCGTCGTAAAATTGTTGGAACTCATACACAATATTACCTCTAAAATATATAATAGATAAATATTACCTCAAATAATATTATATACTGTTGTAAAAAAGTGAAGATCGGCAGGGTTGGGATGCGGACTAGGTCGCTCTCTTTAAGACGTTTCTCGCTACTACGGATTATATCCGATGCAATAGTTTAGAAACACGCCGCCTCCAGGATACAATAGCCCAACCACTCACTATTATCTTCTCAAAGTCTGTACAACTATGAGAAGATGGAAGCTCCACACAACACCCTACTTTGCCCAACAAACTCACAAAATAAACTCAAAAATAAACATAAACTCAAGAATAAACTCACAACACCCTAGGGAAAGAAGAAGATAGAAAGGATGAGTGTGGGTTTGTCCCAAATAACTAGTAATGAACTCTATTTATAGGTGTAGGAAAATTGTAACTCGTGATATGGAATTAAAATTCCATTATAATATAAAATTAAGGTCATCATAATATCCATGTGGGTTACATAAAAAATATGACCAATAATATGTAACCTCCCAAGTTTTTTTATTTAAAATATCCAACAACTTGTTCAAGGCTAATTAATCGACCCTGATCATGAAGGCTTTAATTTGGTCTTTAATATCCTTAGCCTAATTAAGCATAAACGAGCGATGGAGCCCAGATTAAGCTCATGTTTTCCATTGGACGTAATGCTGGGTTCTTTATACATGTTTGCTTTTGTTTAGGATTTCCTTTTTTGAGAGTGAAAATAGACTTATACTATAACGTACGGCCGGACATTGAGTTAAACAAATTAAAAGGATCCGGCAAGAAGAATGATAGTAAAAAATTTACTCGATCAAGATTTCAAGATATATGTATCTTATCTTTTCTTTTCTTTTCTTTTCTTTTTTAATCTAAAAGTAAAAAATTCATTTACCACCCCCCACCCTAAATAAATAAATAAATTGTGTCGCATATGAAAATTAATGTGTACGTCGTGAGTAACGAGTGAAAGCCACAGCCTTAACTTTTGGTTTCGGCCAATTCATTTGGTGACTTGATAACTTCTGAAAGTATCCCCCGTCTTCAACTGCACATGCATCCGTCAATTTTGACTTGTTCCTCGTGGGGCATATATATATATATATAGAGGAATTAGGCTGATATTGAAGAGTTTCAGTTGACGCAATTAAAGCCGGCCTTCATGATAAGAATAAGCCTAATTAAACAAGGCAAGATATATTATCGGAGTTGGGTGAATCTTTGAGTGAAGTTTAATTTGTTACTGCAATTCATATTAATAGATACATGCTTGGCTTAATTCATATAATTGCTCACGCCGACATGTCCATTTCAAATGCAATAATCATCACACATGTATATATATATATAAAAGTTAGCCCAATGCTCATGTTTTCCAGCTAACACACATACTGCTAGCTTTGATCACTATATATTTTTCCTTTCTTATTTTAGGATTATTTCTTTTTATATTTTTGTGCGTTGCATGTGTTCACAAAGCTATATGTTCCCAATGAAAAACGGTCTCGAAACCTTGCAAGTGAAGGTCTTAATGCGGGCGTACTACGGCTAATAAGAGCCCAAAAGACTATGTAAACACGACCTTCAGCATCTTTTACGCCGTGAAATTAGGAAGTAGTCCTAATGCCTAGTTGGTCATTTTAAAGTAAATTGAATAAGGTGATTGGCAAAGATTATAGGTTAATCCTCTTGGATTCTAGTGTATGAAGGTCTTAAAAGAGCTAAATTAAAGTAAAAGCTTCAATTAAAACAATTACATGAGTACATATCAAATAAATGAAATTTATCTCAACTAGAAATATACTTACAGTGCTACATGTTACCATTCTAGACTAATGAATTGATGACTTTAAAATTAACAGCGAGAATCCGCAGAAAACGTTGCTAATGAATTGGAATTACAAGAAATTATATTAGCCCTATGGTCCTTGACCACATTTTGATGATAACTAACCCATACTTTATCTTCTAACAAATGGTTAAATGTTGTGTCTCCATAGATTTGAAGCTATATCTTGTTGGAGCTCATCAACATATCTCAAGCAATTCATTGCGTTCAAAATCAATCAAAGCTTATGAAGATAAAGTTCAAACCTTGAAGATTAACTTGAAGTCAAAGCTTATGAAGATCTTTTTGAAGCCAAGTTGCTCTCATTGTGTTAGAAACATTTTGTAAGGCATCTCTTATGTTCAACATTGCATAGCTCAAGAGAAAGTCTTTTTAACTCATATTGCATTGGCATTTATACTTGAAAATGGTTTTAAACTTGTCCAAAAATGTTTTTGAATTCTTAGGGGGCGTTTGGTTGCCTGTAAAGAGCTATGTAATGTAATCTCATATTACATTACATAGCTTAAATCATGTTTGGCGCGTCATGGTGCAGATGTAATCCACTTTACGGGTGTAATCTACCATGAAGAAAGACTGTAAAATGGATTGCGGTCTTCAACCAATGTATTCCGGGTAATGTAATATAATCTACTTTACAGTCAATTAAATTAGGGATAATTCCGATTTAGTACCACAAACTTTATACTGATTTTAATTCAATTCAGGCCATAAACTTTTTTTTGTCTCGATTTAGTACCAAATTAAAAGTAATAAATTCAATTTGAGCCATGCCGTTAATCTTTCCGTCAAAATTGACGGAATATCTGACGTGGCAATGACATGGCATCTCAGTGCCATGTGTCATGCCACGTGTCAGTGCCACGTCAGCATTTAGTGTCACGTGTCAGTGCCACGTCAGCACCAACTTTCCTCCAAAAAAAATCACGTGCTCATTAGAAAGTTTCATGTATTAATTCCGTTTTAGTACCTTGAACTTTTATGTCAAGTTTCAATTTGGTCCACAAACTTTTCAAATTGAAGCAATTTTAGGCCAACTTTAAAAGTCCAAAAAAATTTAGAAATTAAAATAAAATTAAGGAAAAAAATACAAAACACCCCTTAGATTTTTTTTATTTTACATGTCATCGACCTCACGAAAATAATGATTTATGTTCAACGTCTTTTGTTCGGCAAGCCTATTTTGAAGGATTATATCTTCCGCATATAAACTCCAATTTGAGTCATTCAAGTTGCTGTAGAAAGTCTTTATGACATACTTTCAATTCCAACTTGAATCACTTAATTTGGCTTTGAAATGAAAAAGTTATACGCCTTCAAAGTTGAGAAAAAATGATTTATGTTCAACATTTTTTGTTCGGCAAGCCTATTTTGAAGGATTATATCTTCTGCATATGAACTCCAATTTGAGTGATTCAAGTTGCTGTAGAAATTCTTTATGACATACTTTTAATTGCAACTTGAATCACTTAATTTGGCTTTGAAATGAAAAAGTTATACGCCTTCAAAGTTGAGAAAAAATGATTTATGTTAGAAGTCTTTTGTTCGGCAAACCTATTTTGAAGGATTATATCTTCAGCATATAAACTCCAATTTGAGTCATTCAAGTTGCTGTAGAAATTCTTTATGACATACTTTCAATGGCAACTTCAATCACTTAATTTGACTTTGAAATGAAAAAGTTATATGCCTTCAAAGTTGAGAAAAAATGATTTATGTTCAACGTCTTTTGTTCGGCAAGCCTATTTTGAAGGATCATATCTTCCGCATATGAACTCCAATTTGAGTCATTCAAGTTGCTGTAGAAAGTCTTTATGCCATATTTTCAATTGAAATTTGAATCACTTAATTTGGCTTTGAAATGAAAAAGTTATACGCCTTCAAAGTTGAGAAAAAATGATTTAAGGTCAACGTCTTTTGTTCGGCAAGCCTATTTTGAAGGATTATATATTCCGCATATGAACTCCAATTTGAGTCATTCAAGTTGCTGTGGAAATTCTTCATGACATACTTTCAATTGCAACTTGAATGACTCAAATTGGAGTTCATATGCAGAAGATATAATCCTTCAAAATAGGCTTACCGAACAAAAAAAGTTGAACATGTATCATTTTTTCTCAACTTTGAAGGCGTATAACTTTTTCATATCAAAGCCAAATTAAGTGATTCAAGTTGCAATTGAAAGTATGTCATAAAGACTTTCTACAGAAACTTGAATGATTCAAATTGGAATTCATATGCAGAATATATAATCCTTCAAAATAGGCTTGCCGAACAAAAGACTTTTAACATAAATCATTTTTTTTTCAACTTTGAAGGCGAATAACTTTTTCATTTCAAAGCCAAATTAAGTGATTTAAGTTGCAATTGAAAGTATGTCATAAAGACTTTCTACAGCAACTTGAATCACTCAAATTGGAGTTCATATGCGGAAGATATAATCCTTTAAAATAGGCTTGCCGAACAAAAGACGTTGAACATAAATCATTATTTTCGTGAGGCCGACAACATTTAAAATAAAAAAAAAATCTAAGGGGATGTTTTGTATTTTTTCCTTAATTTTAGTTTAATTTCTAAATTTTTTTGGACTTTTAAAGTTGGCCTAAAATTGCTTCAATTTGAAAAGTTTGTGGACCAAATTGAAACTTGACATAAAAGTTCAAGGTACTAAAACGGAATTAATGCATGAAACTTTCTAATGAGCACGTGATTTTTTTGGAGGAAAGTTGGTGCTGACGTGGCACTGACACATGGCACTAAATGCTGACGTGGCACTGATACGTGGCAAGACACATGGCACTGAGATGCCATGTCATTGCCACGTCAGATATTCCGTCAATTTTGACGGAAAGACTAACGGCGTGGCTCAAATTGAATTTATTACTTTTAATTTGGTACTAAATCGAGACAAAAAAAAGTTTATGGCCTGAATTGAAAATCAGTATAAAGTTTGTGGTACTAAATCGGAATTATCCCATTAAATTACATGGCTATCCAAACGCATTTATGGGTAATGTAATGTAATCTGACTTCACATTCCCTACTCATCCAAACAAGTGGGATGTAATTTGGAATGTAATTTAAATTACCAATGTAATCAAATTACACTGTAATCTACTTTATAGTCAATTAAATTACATTACATTACAGGCAACCAAACGCCCCCTTAGTTAACTCGCTCAAGTGTTATAAGTTGAAATAAACTTAAGAATTTCGAAATATTGGTCTGGCATCATCCCTAGTCGACTAACCTATGTATTCTAGTCGACTAAGTGTTCATCAGAAGCCTTGCTATAAGAAATCTTAAGCTATTCGACTAAACACCTTGACCAAGTCGGCTAACTATTTCCTAGTCGATTAAGACCCTTGTCCCAGTCGACTAAAAGCAGGTCAGTAGCCATGTTTGAGAAGTAGAGTTGCTAGTCGACTAAGACCTCTCTTGTAGTCGATTAATCGATCCCGGAAATTTTTCTAAGTGCATCTTGAAGCTCTCTAGTCGACTAACCTTTTAATACCAGTCGACTATTTAAACCCAGAAATGTTTTAAATGAATTTTAAAGAGCTAGTCGACTAACTCCCTTTGCCTAGTCGACTAATCGTGCCCTGGAAACCAAAATGCTTTGAAAAATTGCTCGATAGTCGACTAACCCTATTGTCCTAGTCAACTAACGCCTCTGCAACTTCAAAACGACTCTTTCTCTTTATAGCAAATCAAGTATTTAATGAACCCTAACCACTCCCCTTTTCTCCAATCAGACTTGAGGGATTTCAAATGGCGCTTTTAGCCCTTGTTCATTATATATAGAGCTCTTGTTCTCAATTATGAACTACCTACCAATTCTCTATCATTTATTCAAAGCATTTACTCTTGAGCATTCATCATTCAAGCTTCTCTTTGTGAAATCTCTTTGAGCTATCTTTATTGAGTATTTGAGAGGTTATTAGTTGAACTTGTATTTATTATCAATATGCTTGTTGAAGCATTCATTGTATTATTCTACAATCACTTGTATTTATTGTGAGATTTAAGGGTTTTGTGAAACTCTTGTGGGTGAGAATCTTCCACCTTTTAAAGAAGATTGTGGGTGAGTATCTTTCACCTTTGAAAGAAGATAGCTATAAAGGTTTTTCCATCTTGAATGAGTTTTGATAGTGGATTAATCCTCTCGACGGAATTCTTGAGGCGTAGATGTAGACGGAGATCGAACCACGTTAAAATCCTTGTGTTTGAATCTCTCTAACTCAACCTCTTTCATTTCAAGTTATTTATTTACTTGCTTTATTTTTGCTGAGCTGATATCTTATCTTGCATTCTAGTTATCTAAAGTTCAAAGATTTCAAAAACCTTTATCTCATTTATAAATAAATTTTTATTTACCTATACTCTATTCACCCTCCTCTAGAGTATATTTTGGGCCAACAAATTCATCTAAAACTTGACCTTGGACCGGTAAATGCAAAGAAAACTAAACTCTAATATATGGTTCAATTAGCATCTAAACTGAAAACGAATTACAAAAATGAAGAAAAGTTGCTCTTGGCAGTTTTGGATTGACATTGCGTGTCTTCTTCTGAAATCTGGGCCTATATTTATATTGCTTTAGGCATTATGGCAATAACCGTTTTGGTAGTAACCCACTTCTCTATAAACTGCTTGAGTAGTGGCCCACTTCTCTTCCACTAACTGTTTGATTTAGAAATAAATACGTGAAGCTTCAGCCCACATCCCTCTTTGATATGTTTCTTGTCCTCTCTTTTCTACACGTGGAAATTATATTATAATTGCCTACGTGTCAAATTTGGGGTGAACAATTTTGCCCCCTTTTTTTGAATTTTAATTGTAAAATTAAATTTCAAAAATTATAATTTGGGTAACGGCCGATCATTAAGATCAAAGCTAGCTACTAAACTTTATCAGTTACCTCATTAATCTCCCATTCATGCGGGTCTTTTAAAATTTAAAATTACTTTAAACATTCCCCAATGCCTTTCTTAAATACTTTACCTCGGGACTGATTACCATTTTTTCAAACTGTGGGATTTGACAGCTATTGTCACTTCACCTGCAAACACCATACGACAACTTTACTTCCCCTTCTTCTTTTCTTCCTTTTCTGTTTCCATTTTTTCCTCAACTCTGTTCCCAGCATTCTTTGTTCACCATGTCTGGCCTTAAATCTGCTTCGTCCACCTCTAATCCTTCATAGTTTGAAATGGAACACCTTGTGGATGACCTTTGTGACCAAGTCCTGTAGACATCCATTTTTGACCATGGGAAGGGTAATGAATGGTTGCCTATGATTTGAAATGGAATAGGTGTTGAAACCCTAAGTCACTCGTAGTACCCTTTTGTATAGTTAGTTAGAGGTCATTATCGCATGTAGGTTTTTTTATGTCAGATTGAGTCGGTTCCTTTTTAATTTAGTTTTTAGAGAGTCTAGGAATGTCCCTGCTAAATTTCATGGCATTCTGAGCCAGGCTTGACAGGAAATAAGGCTTTTTGTGACTCAAAAGGCAGCATTGTCCTTTGAGTCACAAAAGCTCCAAATGACTGTCGACCTTGTCCCGGATTGTCCCGTGAGTTTGGTATAAATATTTAGGGTGTTTTTGGTAGCTAAGTTGATAAGTGGCAAGGTCCATAGAGCCTTTGGGCTCGTGTTTGGCTCTTAAGGCCCAAAAGGCCATTTTAAACTCATATTAGGGTTTCAACTGGGAATGACCGGGATTCGATCTTTTTATCAAATTGAAACCTCCAAAAGCTTTAAAAATACTTTCTTAAATGATTTTAAAACTTGTTTCGAGAATTGGAAACGATTTTGAGTGCAATCGGTTAGCAGATTTCAAAACCCTAATTGGGCTTAACGAGCCTAAAACAGCTAATCAGTCGACTTTCTCCTAAAAACCTTGACTAAGGTCAATGCATTTTTACTATAAACACTTCTCAAAACATGGAAAATTGAAGCACGGTCATTTTGGTTCTTGAATCGTCGAGTTTGGACTTGAAACGAGCACGAAAAGCCGAAAACAGCCGAGACGGGTCGAGAGAAGCCCAAAATATGGCAAAATTGGGCTAGGGGCTCGATGACCATCCCCCTAGGGATGGCCAACCGTCCTAGGGTGGATGGTCACCCGAGCCCTCGCCTAACTTTGCCAATTTTCTGTTTTTTAAGAGTTTTGTCTGCCTGGGACTCTTCCAAACCCTACGGGGAGGGTTTAGCTCGGCCTTGGGGACTTGGAAGACTCAATTAAGACCCTTGGATCACTCCCTAGGGTTTTAATGAGAGCCATTGATCAAAATTAAAGCCTCTCTATAAATATAAGGCTATAAAATCAGTTTTGGAGGAGCCAACTTTGCATTGGAGGATTTTTAGAGACTATAGAGCTACAGCCAACCCTAGCTACGAATTTGGAGGCCATTGGAGCTTGAAGAAGAGAGCTAGGAGTAAGGAAGAAGAAGGCAAAAGGTAAGGGTTCATACCCCATTGTGCTTAGAATTCAATTCTACATGACATAGTTGAGAATATGTTCATTTAGGATAGTTTAAATTTCTGCAGAATGTATAGGTTTGTTTCTTTTAATTATATGCATAATGTAGGATAGGAATACATGTTTAGAAGTGATATTTAGATGTCTAGAAGTAATGTTAATCGAGTCTCGCATATAGGAATGTTGTCTTGCATGATTAGTTTTCTGTTTTAAGTGTTATTGCATAGGATGTTTTGAGTACTTTTTCATGATTAGCATGACCTTCTTCTTAATTCATGCATATGATATTAATTTTGGGAATGATTGCAAGCATGTTTAAATGTCCTTGCTGTGTTTAGGATGCATGTTAGGATAAAAGTTTAAGTCTTTCTTGCATATAGTCATTGTGTTAGAATAGTTCATATGAGTTAAGTATTGAATCACATGCTATTGCCTTAGGGTATATTTGCATTATTTATACTAGGCTTTTTTTTTAGTTTGTTTTTCATTGGTATCACTTGGAATGTGCTTGAAATACAAATTGTGTTCGAGGGAGTGTGCAAAGGTAAGATTCTGCCCTTATGATTATTTGATCATTTAAAGCATGAATAAAAATGTTACTTTGAGCATATTGGATGGGATAATGTAGGACATTATGTTAGGTTGCATTATAGGTCATTTACCCCTTTTTTATTCCTTATTTTCAAAGGTTTTAATCCAATTTTAAAGATGCATTCAAATCTGTCCAGAAATTGAAAGTGTCTTTAAAGTGGATTAAAAGCCATTTTTTAGGGTCAAATCAACCTAGAAACATGCTTAGGTTCACGTAAAATAATTAGGTTGCATTTAGTGCATTTTTCATGTATTGTTGTGTTTAATTTAGTTATTTTTCATGCATTTTTCATAAATTCCAGCATGCTTATTTTAGTATTCTAGATTGTTTAGATTAACTTAGGATGTAGTTAGAGACTTTTAGGTTAGGGGAGCCACTTGGCTCCACTTAGGATTCCCCTTTGTTGTAAGAACTACATCAAATTAGGGATTGTGGCTTGTTTAGGAGTTTATTTTCGAGAAAAGTTTCCTAATGAAATTGGAATTTAAGAAGTTGTTGCGGGATGAAACACTCATTTTTGATGTTGAAGTATTTTAAACGAAAACAAACTCTCAAAGATAGAGTCCTAGATAAGGCAAAATGCCTTTGATAGTGTAGTTCATTACAATAGGAGAATCCTAGGTAATCAAACTACGTGGACTTTAATTCTTATCAGGAAATTAACTGGTAAAGTACGTAGGCAGTCAATAGGGCACAAGTCTAATCTTAGGTTGACTGTAAGTCTCCTAAGGTCTTTAGGATTGTGCTTGCTTTTGTATTATCTACTATTATTATTTATTTATTATTATTCATATTTTGTGGATGATTAGATAATTAGAAGTGTTATGATAAGATTTTGATAAAGCCCAAAAGTAATTAGGAGACCTTTAATTAGGATGAGGTGTGTGCCTACAAGGAGTTCCTTGGAACCTTCCCACTTCATAACCTAGCCCTCGAATCCTACTTTGGTTCAAAGACTTGCTTTTCCTTAAAAAATGGAAAGTAAAACTTTTTTTTATGGTTTTCTTATTCATTAAAAATAAGATGGCGACTCCCAGTTTTTTTTTTAACAAACTCTTATCCTTTTTCAAAACCCAATATTGAGTGGATAATAGAGAAGGATAAATGAGTAGATACTAGAGAAGGATAAATCGAGACGGATAATGAGTCATCTACAATCCACGATGATAAGTGAAAATGCTTCCCCGATCCGCGGTGGCTGGTTCACAAGTCCAGACCTAGCTTTCACTACATGTAGTCTCTTCTAACTCCATTGGCCCTATTTTTATCAGCTCTTCTATCCCAGAGGTTATCCAACTATATTGTCCTTTCTATCTCCAAAAGACATTAGCTTTTGAATCTAATGGACTCCATTGGGATGAATGGTCTAAGAAACCTTTCAGGGCTTGGTCGAAACCTAACAGTGAATGGATATTCTGGGTGGAAAAGTTAGAACCCCAGTTTGGCCAGCTTTAGAGAAAACTAGATATTTACCACTCTATTAAGTTAAAAAAAATATACTTTTCTTATGGACAAGAATTTATTAGTGGCCTTGACCTGTTTCTGGAGTCGTTCTACCAACACCTTTCTTTTCCCTTGTAGACCTATGTCCCCCACCATTCTTGATATTTGGACTTTAATTGGTCTCTCCCCCGTGGGTTATGCCTTCAGCGATGTATGAGCTTGCAACTACCATGGCTTTCAACTATAGTAATGCCACTACCACCTAGGGCATTTATTATAGGGTTGAATGCAATAGGGCTGAATGCAAACCTACTATTTCTCCCAACATATCTCAACAAGAAC
Source organism: Hamamelis virginiana (assembly GCA_017140935.1). NCBI lineage: Eukaryota > Viridiplantae > Streptophyta > Magnoliopsida > Saxifragales > Hamamelidaceae > Hamamelis > Hamamelis virginiana. The sequence goes on along the minus strand of JAESVK010000096.1, from coordinate 2,012,234 downwards.
ACTGTGCTTTCCTTCTTATGTGGCTCTGCAGATTTGTGCTTTGTGTATCAGTGGGTCAAATGACTCAGGAATATCAGAAACTGGCTTTTGCTTAAGCTTCAGGTCGTAAATTGGCCTTAGCACCCCTTGTTCTGTCAAATCTCTACAGAAGCCTTTTCTACATGTCACGGGACTCTTTATGTATCACTGGTGGTCCCTTTTGGTTGCTTCAGCTTTAGTTTAATGAATATTTTCAAGACTTTCATCAAGTCAAAATTCCCCATCAGGCTTTTCCCACCTTTGGCTTTAAATGGACAAAATCTCATTATGAACTATGATCTTTTCAAAGCTACTTCTCATTTTTCTGGAATTTGGATTACAATCGTGCGGTTTCCCTCTTCTTTCCATTCTCCCAAAGGCAATATAGTCTCTCCTGGTTTACCCTGCAGCCTCCTTTTCATGGTGACAATCTGATTGAATGAAAATAAATTTGGTCTTCTTATCTTATCTTTAGAGACCTTCGTTTTGGAAGAAATTTTGATCCTCGCAACAAGAAAGTTAGAATTGAATACTATGCACCCAATCTTCTGAGCCGTCAGTTTGGCTTTACTCAAGGTCTTCCTACACCCCCTCTGTTCTATTCAAATAACTTTCCTCCTTCTAAACGAAAGAATTTTATCAAAGGTGACGAGATTATTAGTATCAATGACACTTATAAAAAAAACCAAAAAAGTCTGGCTACTTTAGTGTTGCCAAATCATCCTTTGTCCTAAGTTTCTTTTAAGGTTTGGGGGATGGAAAGTTATGTTAAGGTGTCTTCATGTAATCTTCAATTTTTGATCACTCAAGTGATTGCAGATAAGGCACCATCTACTGTCCCCTTTTCTGCTGAAGGCAAACCTCTAGTTCCTAAGGCAACCAGGACTTCTCAAACCCCACAAAAATCTAATAAGACAAGTATTTGTAACTTTATGTTTGAAAGTCTTTCTTTAATACATCTTTTCAAATGATTATGATCAACACTTTATGCAAAAACTATCCCTAATCCTCTTCCTGCAACACTTTATGCAAAAACCATCTACTGTCCCCTTTTCTACTGAAGGCAATCCTCTAGTTCCTAAGGCAACCAGGACTTCTCAAACCCCACAAAAATCTAATAAGACAAGTATTTGTAACTTTATGTCTGAAAGTCTTTCTTTAATACATCTTTTCAAATGATTATGATCAACACTTTATGCAAAAACTATCCCTGATCCTCTTCCTGCAACAGAAAGTCAAAAAAGGAAAAAACCTGCCTCAGTTACAAACCCAAGTCCTCGTATAGCTTCTGGCAGATTGAAATCAGCTATGAAGGCCTCTATTCAATCAGGTGATTCTTCTATTACTGACATTTTTTATTTTGAGGCAGGAGAAGAAAGGCCTGAAGGCACATAAGACATTCATGTTCTTCCTCATCCCAAAAAACCCAATATTTTTATTAGTTATAACCCCACTATTAGTGTCTCACCTCTCCCCACTTAAAATGAATCAACAACTACTTATGTAATTGCGGAGCCTCCTATTACTAGTGTTATAGAAATTCCAGATGACCTTGAAGCTTGGTCTGCAGCTTTAGATCTCCTTCCTTCCAAACCTGAAGGGACTGTCCAAGAGCCAACTCTAGAAAGTACAAATGTTGAGTCTGGCCTCTTGGAAGCCAGAATTTCAGCTTCTAAAGCTCATTTCCTTGAAATCTACAAGGCTAACCTTCCCAACATCACTCCAAAAATGGCTTCAAAACTTCTTGAGGTCTATCAATTCTCGAAAGAAATACTTGCCCTCTCTGCTATGATGGACACCCTTCATCCTCATGTTGTAACCCTTCCTGACATTGTGAGAGATTTTCAAGCACGCTTGGCTGAAAAGACCACTTGTGAAGACCTTCTTAAGCATCGTCGTGACTCGAAAAGCTTCATTGATGCCTTGATCCCCACTATTTCTTCTTCCAGAAAGACCCGTGATGCTGAAGAAGGAAAACTGGCTACACTCCAATATGAAGTCAGCACACTCCATACCAGAATATCATAATTGTAGGCAGAATTAGCTGTTAAAAATGAGGTTGTACTGCTGAGAACCTGGTCGTCCAAAACACTAGGCAAATAGTCTTGGAAGGTTGGGAAAAAGTTTGGGAAAAGCTCAAAAGTAGGCATTGAGTACACTTCTACTGCTGCAGATGCTGCAACCTAGGAAACCAAAGCCACTGATGCTAAGAATGAAGAAGCAGTATTAATGACCAAATGGAGTAAGGTCACTGACGCCAGCTTCCTTGGGTAGGCCATTTGGAATTAATCTACGTTGACCTCTAAACAATTTCATTTCTCTTTCCCTTTCTCTTAATTTCCTGCAATTATCATGGGTATTTTGAACACTTTGCCTGCTTTTACAGGTTTTAACTTCAAAGGTCTTTTTATTTTGAAATCAAATGGCCTTATGTTTATATTTCTTCTATGATGTTTGTGTTAGGACGGCCTCCCACAAGGTAGGATAATATTTTTTTAGAAACCGTCCATTGATAGACATTATTAAAGGAATTGATAGAGATATGCCCTAAAACTAATCCCAAAGAGCATATCTATTTCATATTATATTAATAAGAATGTATAAATTGTCTTGTATATTTAATTATATATATGATAAAGTCCATGAATGAATGATAAGAGAAATATACATCTCAAGTTGTTGAGATAGAGAGACTGATATTTCTCATAAATATTTATTATAAATTGTTCCTACTCATAGGTTTATTAAAGAGGATCTTTTATAAACCACTAAGAGTAGCACATATTTAAACTAGCTCCAATGGGAGGATAGGTAGTGTTTCCTATCAGTGTAGTGACACTTTAGTTAATCTGTGGGTGCATATTAGAGAATATGTACACTAAACATGATATGCAAGAATGTTCCTATGGAGATTAAGTCAAAAGGAATATTCTTTTGTTACGTTCATTTAATTGGTAGTCCTTAGACCTGAGACACCATAGCTATCTTATGCATAGGTTACTAGGGTTTGATATTATCTCATACAGCCTCAACCATAAGGATGTAATTGGTACTCATTGGCTCTAATAAGTTATGTATAAAGCTAGATGAATGTGCAATAAGGAATCATCACTCTCACTTGATGAGAGAATGTCAGGATCAGTTCACAAAGATAATTCTCAAGGTGAATCTCTGGCCAGAGTGATAGGTAAACAGTGAAAGAGTTTCACTGCATTTACCGTATTGAGATTATATTTTGTGGAACATATATCAAGTTGTTAAGATAGAGTTTGACTAATAACCATACCTATTATCTTAACAGTGACATTAGGAGATGAAGGATTAAGTAACATAAAGGTTTCACATAGTTCTGCTATTCACCCAAACCTAGGGTACGTCATGATATGTTGCTAGATGTCACTCATGACTAATGAAGGCCTAATGATAAGTGTTCTCATTGAGAGCAAAATTGGAATTGTTCAAATCGAACCAAAAATAGAAAGTTTCTATTTTAGGGAACATGAGATATCCCAAACCACTACTAGGTTGGAGTGAACCCAAAGGGTCACACACATTAAGAGCATAATTGAGTATTGTGAATTAAAAAGAGGGGAATATTCATATTTAATAGTTATTTAATCCCTATTATTAAATGGTTAATAAGGGAGGGATTATATTGCAAATAAAGAGAATATTTTCTATAAAATGAGCACCTAGGTCAAGCTAGCACTAAGCAACCTAGCTCATCACATTAGAGGAGGCAAAGGTAAGAGAGAAAACCCTAGGGCCGTACACCACACCCTTACTCTCTCTCATAGCCGTCCTCCTCTCTCTCTCAAGTTTGTATCTTTTTCAAGAGTTGATCAAGAGCAAAGGTTCTCAAGGTTTTGTGCTTGTGTGGATACCTTGGAGGTTTCATCCACTTTGAAGCTCGCGACGAAAGCTACTCTAAGGAAATCAAGTAAGTATACTTTAAAGTGTTTAAATATATTCTTGTATTGATAAACTCATGACCCAATGCTTGTAACGATTCATGAATGTTTGTGATGTTTGAATGGATTCTTTATCTCAAATTTTTTATCGTATGACTTCCGCTGCGAATCCATGTATGTCACATTCTTTTAGGAATACCATGTATGAGCACAGCGGAAGGTGCGAAACAAAACCTTTTCCATGGTATTCATCCCAAGGATGAACTCAAACGATGAATTGAATAAAAACAAAAAACAATTAATTTACATTAAATAAATGCTTACTTGATGTTTCTTTGTGAAGCAATTCCTCCAATCCCTCGAGCTCCAAAGTGTATGGTAGTCTGCAATGAAAGTCCACACAAATACAAGACCACACAACCTTCTTGAACCTCCACAATCACTTGGAATATGCAAGCTTAGAGAGGGAGAGAGAAAAAATGGCTAAGGCGAGAGGGCACACTCTAGGTCACGGCTAAGGGGGTGTTCACACTCTAAAATTAGCATCCTCCTTTTGATGATAAGGTTATTTAGTGCTAGCATGACCCATCATTAAGTATTTATAGAAAATATTTCATATAATTATAAATTGACCCCTCTCTTATTAACTATTAATAATTAGGGCCAATACTTATAATAAATAGGAATATTCCCTCTCTTAAATTGTTAGACTCACTTATATCCTTATGTATGTGACCGATTGGGTTCATCCCAACCTAGTAGTGGCAGGGGACATCACATGTCTCCCAAAATAGAAACTTTCTATTTTTGGTTCGATTGGAACAATTCCAATTTTGCCCTCAATGATAACTTTTATCATTAGGCATTCACTAGTCATGAGTGACATCTAGCAACATATCATGACGTACCCTAGGTGTGGGTGAATATATATATATATATATATATATATATATATATATAACCCTAAGGTCGTTGACCTAATTTTGATGATAACTAAACCATACTTCGAATGGTTAAGTCACTACAACAAAAATAGCTATTTACGGCGTTTTATTTACGGCGTTTATGTATAACGCCATAAAAAGTGGTAATATAAGTCATAAATCCCGTATTTTTTAAAATAAGTCGTAAAAGCATTAGTATTCACGGCGTTTATTAAACGCCGTAAAAGATAAAAGCAATAGTATTCACGGCGTTTTTCAAATGCCGTAAAAAGTATTAGTATTCACGGCGTTTTTCAAATGCCGTAAAAAGCCTAAGTATTCACGGCGTTTATTAAACGCCGTAAAAAGTGTGCCGCCAAATTTTCACTTCCCTCTTTTTTTTTTTTACTTTCCCGGCGCCCTCATTTGCTCCTCTCACTCGAAAAGAAAACCCTCATTCCTCTGGCAGTCACCACCTCTCTCTGTCTCTCGATCTCTCGCGACCCTGGCCATCGAAAACCCTCATTCCTCTGGTTTCCTTTTCTTGTACACTTCGTTTTCTGCTAGCTGAATACCGACGGAGGGACGAAGGAACCACATAGCTTGCTGTGATACGAGACCGAGACATTGAGGTTCAAAGTTGAAACCCTAAGAGAAGAGCCCCCACTAGACGAGAATCTCCTTGATGGCGCACAATCGGACACTAACCTTGAACTGACTTGCAAAACTGCCTAGGCGCTTGGTAATTCTGAAAGCCCTGTCCTCGCGGAATCCTCTTCCATGAGGTAATTCTGAAATCGCTATTTTATGTTTCATATTTATTGAATGTAGACAATATGATTTGCTTGGACATTGTCAGAAACGTTCTAGGGGTACAGGGTGTGTTATGTTGGGTGTTAGGGTTTGGGGAAGTGTTTGGACCAAGGGAGAGTGGAGGAACTAGAGGGATTTAAATTTGATTTTGATGAAAAATGTTGGGTTTAGGATTTCGAGGAGCACTTAGATATATACTGGATGGTGATAACATGCTCATGGTATACTCTGTTGTCTTTAAACTTTTGAATTTTTTTGTTTTGAGATTTTGATCTCAACCAGTGCAGTATCCCAAGATACTGCATATATGGCTAATGTATTTTAGTTGCCTTTAGATTTCAGCGAAACTTGGTTGCATATCAGAGCTTGATCACACAGTCCGTGTATAACAAACAACTGGATAGTGGAAGAGGTACTCTTCTTCACTTGTGTGACTACGTGATTCAACAGGAAGTAAGTAACTAGGTAGAAGTTTCTTTCTTCCAGATATTTTCTTTTTTCTTTTTGTTCTGCTATCCAATATAATAATCTTTTTTTGGTAGGTAGCATTGATTATTAACATAAGCACATGGGAATTGCATAATCCCTACATAACTGGTTCATTGCACCATAAATATTCTATGGAGTCTTTTGTGACTTCCAAGCATTTTAATTTCCACTAGAAGGGGTTGGCAGGCACTGTGTGGGCACCTCATCTCACTTTATCCTCTCTCCTCTTAGTCATTCATTTTGTTCGTTAAGGCAGTTTTTGTGGCAATTTTAATTAATGGGTAGTGCTTTTATCCAGGAGAGTGGAGGATGAGTTGGCAAGATTATTAACTGAAGTATACAGAAAATGTACAAGATCCGCATAACTAGTTCAGTGTATGATTAGTATTTGAAGGAGCCTTACATGACTTCCAAGCTTTTAAACTTCCATTTCCATAAATTCTATGCACTATTAAATATATCTGATAATTCATAATGGTTGGTATTTTCCAAATTTAATTCTTTTATCTTCACTGAGTTTGCGATAAAGTTTTTTAACCGTATAGATTATCAGATGACATGTTCTTTGAGTCTGATTCTTGATGCCAGTGAATCACAAATCCCTCAGCCTTGATGGAAGCAGTTATATGCTGTCAAATGCTTGTAGAGCCTAATAATTTGAATGTGCAGGTTAAAGAGGTGATAATTTCATATTTTATATTGATGGAACAGGGCAAAGCTAATAGAAAGGTATGCAACACTTTCATGATCCTTTTTTTTTTTTTTTTTTAACTCTTAATAGCATTGTAGATTTCTACAGCATGTATAATGTGGACTCTTTGTAGCATAGTACTGATTTGTAACTTTGTGATGATGTGAAATAGGATCTTGACTTGCGATGTGAGAACCTAATTAAAGAAGAGTTTGGTGAAAGCTGTAATTTTGATGTGGATGATGCAGTTCAAAAGTGTTAGAGAAGTTGGGCATTATTGCTCAGGTAAGATTTTGATATATTTTCCCAAAAATATATCAATACCAGCTGCCTCACTACATATCTGTAGAACGTAGCTATGAGATGGAAACAAGTAGAGCAAGAGGCAGCCATATATATATATAATATTGATAATATATGCAGTTCAGAGAATGTCATCGATGAACACATGAAAGTAAATGGACACATACTGCGCATGCTAGCTAGCATCAATAAAACAAGCAATGTGCACAAGTGTGGGGATGGACTATGATGTCTCACCTGTCGATCGAAGTTGGGTTTCATGTGTAAGCCATTTGGGGCTTGCTATTTTAATTGTAATCGTTGTCATATTGTCTGCCTCATTCAATTTATGCTTTGATGGGTTGTTTCAGACATTATCTTCATCGGCTACTTCTAGTGTCGAAGAGGTTGCATCAACAGGACCAGGCATTCGCTTTTTCCAGCTTTATGTGAGTTTGGGAGATTATCTTAGTTGTTAGTTGCTGTTTTTTTAATCTTGGTTTTGACCACTGATAAAATTCTCTGATCTTTCTGAAGAACTTGAAATAAGCATAACTATTGCATTATATTATATAACCCCTTTTTATTGCATAGGATGAACTACAATACCATCTGACGAGTTATTCATGAGTTTGGCTTACATAGCAAATAATTCCTGAATTATTTATGACATACAATTCCAAATAAGTCTAGAATTACACATGCACTGCCTGCACTAAATTTATTATTTAACATTCCTAAATTCTTTGGCTTACTGTTTCTTTCACGATACTTTTCTGATAACATCTGGAATTCCAATTTTTCATGGGCATCAAGTGTTTTCTGAACCTTGATGTGTTGTGACCTTGAGAGTGCATATCATTTCATACTATCCACCTTTTACATGATTGCTCTGCTTATCATACAGGTATACAAAGACAGGAATGTGGTTGCTCAGCTTGTGAGAAGAGCTGAAAGGGCTGGCTTCAAGGCCATTGCCCTTACTGTGGATAATCCAAGGCTTGGCCGCAGGGAAGCTGATATTAAGAATAGGTGAGCTCCAACTCGGAACTTTGTTCTGGAGGAAAAATAGAAAATAAAAAGGATCCAAGGATTTGAATATTCGATTAACCCACATCTCTCCATTCAGTTAATATATCAACTCAATCCAATAATAAGACTGTACATAATATTTATAATACTTCAGTCAGTTTGCTGTATATTAAAAAAAATTATTATAATGATTGTCATACAGATTTACTTTGCCACCATTCTTGGCATTGAAAAATTTGGAGGGCTTGAATCTTGGCAAGATGAATAAGGTAAGTTACATATATGATCAATTAATTTTGGATAAGTGCTCTTCCTTTACGTTACTTTTCCTTTGATGATTTCTAGCGGGGTTAAATTTGCAGAGTGATGACTCTAGACGACCTTCATATGTTGCCGGGCATATTGATCCGTCTCTTAGCTGGAAGGTGAGATGGCTGTTTCTATACTAAGATATCGTGGACTATAACACAGAAGAAATCTTTTGAAAAGCTTCTCTTGGCCTTTGGACAGGATGTGAAGTGGCTTCAAACAATTACCCAGTTGCCAATTCTTGTAAAGGGTGTACTCACTGCTGAGGATAGTAAGCAAAATCCCCACCCCCTAACCAAAAAAAAAAAAAAAAAAAAAAAGGGATAAAAAAAAAAAAAAAAATGCCCTTTCCTTTGTTTTGATATCTTTCTTTTTTAAATTTTTTTATTACTATTTTATCGTTTAATTCCATTTTTTTCTGCAAACCATGCAGCAAGGCTAGCAATACAAGCTGGAGCAGCTGGAATTATTGTGTCTAATCATGGAGCTCGCCAACTTGATTATGTTCCTTCAACTATTATGGCTCTGGAAGAGGTACATTTGCTTGCGCTGACATGATTATGTAGCATTCCACTATTTGTGTTGATTTACTTTTGTTGATTTACTTTTGCAGATTTACTTATGCATCTCTATGCTGGTTAGCTGTTTTATGCACTGTGGGAAGGTACATTTGTAATCCTTCATTTCAAGAGCTGATTTTTGATCTAATCATACATGGTGCTAATTGGAGTCATTTTAGTTTATTCCACAAATGAATGGAAGGCGTGAACATTTGATGGCTTGTGGCTTAACAGAAAATATGGCCTTACATGTAGATTTGAATGGTTAAAAAGAATTTGTCCTCAACCCTAAGTAGTCTGGAATTTGTGCTGACATGTAGTATGGAGTAATTTCATTTAGAAAATGTGAAGTTATTATTATAGAAAGAAAAGCGTCAGAACAAAAAGTGAAATAAAAAATTTAATTTTGTCATTTCTTGAAATCCTAACAATCTCCTGTGCATGCAACCTGTGATCTCTTTCCAATTGTTTTGGAAAAATATTGCTGATCCCAAATGCTATTAAAACAAATGGAATTATTTCATTTCCATGTGGTGTACAAAAATCTTGCTGGTAACATTCAGTTCGTTCTCTTTGGGTGCTGTTAAGTAGCTTTCATAGTATAATTCCATATTGAACCAACTTAATTTGACTTCTCTGGATTTCAGGCGCAAAACACCAGGTCTTGCTGGGAACAAAAAGGCCCTTGAAGTTAACTTACCAGAAAGTTCTCGAAAATTTATTACTTGCATTCGGAAGTACATGTTGTTCTATTTAAAACTCTTAGAGGAGACTGGAGACATCTCTACCCTTGACCGGGCTTATGTATCTCTTCGAGCTGATAAGAGGGTAACGATTCAATCCTCTAGAACATCTAACTTAGTTAACAATATGTTGCAAATAATAAAGAGCCTTACTAACAGCTCCAGATAAAGCACTATTTTTAGGCTTTTATTAGATCCAACAAATGGTTCCAGAAGATTCACTGCTCTTCATTTTGAAGTAGAAGAATTGTTCAAGAATTTTTTTTTAAAAAAACTATAATTATTAAAATGAAGAAAAATGACTTCCACTGGGCTCCATCTGGTTGCATGTTTCCATGGAAGTCATTCCCCAGCAGAAACTTTGTGCAATGGTTTAAGCTAATTCTGAGTACATGTGGGCAGCGTTAATTTTTTTCATTTGTAATCTTCTTCGTGATAGTTTTTGTGGATTTATTTCTTCTTCTTTTTTGGGAGGGGGACGGGGGGAATGATTCCATTGAAACAGTCTTCTATAATTCTGTGATTCTTTTTTCCATTAAACAAACTATGAATGCATGGGTCATGAGTTGATCTGTCTTACTCATATTATTCGCCATCACATCAAGCAACATCTAACTTCAATTTTAAATCCAGTTTTCATTGTGCCTCGAAGATCTTGTTCCAGTAGCTCTTGGGAGGTACATTAAGGCCCTAATCTCATCCATGTGTCAAGCTGAGACTGTTGGCTTTGGTGCTGCAAGCAGCTCCAAGCATCTACTTGAGAAGATGTTCACTTTGTTCATGGAACAGGTAACCTTGTGGCCAGATATATGCAATTTGCCAGAGATCAAGGTTCCATTTTTCATTGGTTGCATTTTTTGAGATGAGTGTCAATGGAGATGCATAGAGGATGATTAATGGGTTCAAATGGACAATTGGTGATGGAGAATTTAATAGCTGGAATGTGTTACTTTTCTGATCTTGTTTAAATTCTTTTGATTGAAAGTATCCATGGAAATATGCGGAATAAAACTTTTTCTCCATGGAATATGAACCAAGATTTCATGATCAATTATATAAGCTATAAATAGAACTTAAAATAATGTAAATAACTTACATTGAAAGCCTTAAGAGTAGGATTAATGAAGGTGCAGCCCCTAACTTGAGAGCCTCCAAGAGTAATCCACACTAGTTGCAAGCTTCAAGAGATGAGAGAGAGAGAGAGGGAGAGGAGATGGCTAGGGATTTTCACAAAACACTTTTTGATCTAATCTCTCATGCATGACCGGCCCCCTTATGTGTCTATCTATATGATGAGTGCTAGCTCTCTTATTAGATAGATGATTATCATATTTCAAATTTGAAATAATTCAAATTCAAAATATAAATGCAATGATAGATAATTTGTCATCTTATCTATAATTTGAAACCATTTCAAATTTAAATTTCAACTAACTTGAAATTCAATTAACTATTTGAAATCTTTAATTATCTTGCCATCTCATGACAATTTCAAATTTCAAATTTCAAATTTCAAAATTCAAAATTCAAATTTCAAAAATTTAAAATTTCAAAAAATTTAAAATTCAAAATTCAAAATTCAAATTTCAAATTTCAAAAACTTGAAATTCTAGTTAATTAATATTTGCATATTATTTTCTCTTCTTCTTTAAATGAAGCTACCAACTATATGTGTGTGACCTCTTAGGTTCACAACAACCTAGTAGTAGGAATTAGGATAACAAATTATCCTTTTAAATAAAACTACTTTTATTTAAGATTCAAATTAGAACTCTTCTAATTTGCCTTTGAGAAATCAATTTCTCTTTGGCCTCTACTAGTCCTGAGTGACATCTAGCAATATGTCAAGACACACCCTAGGTTGTGTGAAGGTTAATCATAACATAGTGAACCCTTCAGTTACAATTAAGATACAATTCAATCCTTCCATCAAACAATGCCTTAATTAAATTACTTTGGTATAGGATAATATGTCAAACCCTAATTTAACATTTTGTATGTGATTCTCAAAATATAAATTCAACCTTGGGATACTCAAGAAACAGTTTTCTTATTCCCAACTGCTTTGGCCAAAGACTTATATGAATTATATCTTTGAGAATAATACGAGGCATTCCCTCTCTTTACTGAGAGTGATAGATTTCTTGTTGTACACTCATATGTCCCAATGACAGGTCTACTAGGGCCAATGAGTACATACACAAATTCCATGGTTAGGATATGTACATTGTACTATCAAACCCTAATATCCCTAACACAGGACATCTATGGTGCCTCAGGTCTAAGGATCACTTGCATCATTGTAACCCTGAGTTGTTGTTTGACATGTAAGTAAAACTCCATTTAACAAACTCAATCAATGATCACATTCAGTGTACTTGTTCTCAAACAAGTACCCACAGGTTTGTCCTAGTGTCATTACACAAATGACTTGAGACTAGTCATTCTCCATATTGAGCAGACATAATCTGTGCTAGTCTATCCGGATTATTAATGCCCAATAAATAATCCTATGACTAGGAATATTTAAGAAAGAAATCTTTAACAATATAAGTCTCCTAATCTCAACTCTTGAGATCTTATATTGACATTCCTTCTAAGGACTTACCATGAATATAATAACAGAAGAATACATGATAATCAAAAGCCCATATTATTAATGAATAATAATAATACATGAATCAACTTTATGTCCTAAATTACACCAGTGTGATTGGCTATTAGGGCATATTACTAACATTGATGTATTCAACAACTAATTCATATATATATGGAATTGGTGACAATACAAGGTTTCATGTCCCTTTTTCCCAGCTATTTTGTGCATGCATATTATTTATGTGATTAGCTTGACTCTTTTGGTTTTATGGGTATATTTTCTACGATGAATGTTTCTGCTAATGAAAGATACTTATGCATAGTAAGCAATTAAATGTGCCTAATGTTTTTGTACATGCATAAGGTTTTTGCAGTTAACTTTTGGGGGAAAATACGCAGGGTTCCATTAAGTGCAAATTATACTTATCATGTTAGTTATATTGTATATGTAATAGGGCGTTAACTTTTGGGCTTCACTTTGAGTTCAGCCTGTACAGCTTGTTAGGTTCTCGTGACATATGAGCATTAAGAAAAAATGGACTAGAACCCAACATATGATAGGGGTGTATGTGTTCTCTTGGCGCCTTTTTTTTTTTAACGGCATTTATTATCTTTTTACGGCGTTTGAAAAACGCCGTGAATACTATCTTTCACGGCGTTTAATAAACGCCGTAAAAAGATAATAAATGCTGTTAAAAAAAAGGCGCCAAGATTTCCCTCCTTTTTTTAGCGGCAAATTGACAACTATTTACGACGTTTATTAAACGCCGTAAATAATAGTATTCACGGCGTTTTTCAAACGCCGTAAAAAGCTGGCTTTTTACGGCATCACGATAGACGGCGTTTTTTGCGGCATTTGAAAAACGCCGTGAATAGTTATTTACGACGTTTTTTAAACGCCGTAAAAAGCTATTTTTCTTGTAGTGAGTGTTATCTCCATAGATTTGTGAAGTCATATATCTTGTTGGAGCTCATCAACATATCCCAAGCAATCCTATGCGCACATTATTCATCTAAAGCTCATGAAGTTCAATCCTTGAAGATCAACTTGAAGACAAGCTTATGAAGACCTTTTGAAGCCAAGTTGCTCTCCTTGTGATTAGGAACCTATTGTAAGGCATATGAATTGCTCAATATTATCTAGCTCAAGAGAAAATCATTTTTTTACTCATGTTGCATTACCATTCATACTTGAAAATGTTTTCAAACTTGCTCAAAAATATTTTGGAACACTTTATTAACTTGCTCAAGTGTTATAAGTTGATTTGGACTTAAGAATTTCGAAATATTGACATTGCAACTTTTCTAGTCGACTAACACCTTAGTCTTAGTCGACTAAAGTGAAGGTCAGAAGCAATGTTTTGAGAAATCTTAAGTTAGTTGACTAAACACCTTGGCCTAGTCGACTAATGGTTCTCTCGTCGATTAAGACCCTTTTACTAGTCGACTAAGAGCAGGTCAGAAACCATGTTTGAGATGTAAAGTTGATAGTCGACTAACACCCTATGCCTAGTCGACTAATCGAACCCGGAAAATTTTTCTAAATGAGTTTTTAAAGTTTCTAGTCGACTAACTCTTTGGTCTCTAGTCGATTAACAAACCCAGAAAATTGTTTCAAAGCTTTTAACTTAGCTAGTCGACTAACACCCTGTGCCTAGTCGACTAACTGAGCCCGGGAAGCCAAAACCTTTTGAAAATTAGCTTGCTAGTCGACTAACCACCTTGTCCTAGTCGACTAATGACTCTGCAAATTTAAAATTATCAAAGCCTCATATTCTACTTGATTATTACTACATTCAAAATAAAGTTGAAAAGCAAATTCATATCTTAAACCGGTTGGGGATGTAATAACAACCCCTGCTTCAGATTTTTGGCTAGTTCTAGACCCATCAAACTCAAGCTTCCAAGGTTTTAAACTAATAAACCCCAAGTCTACTTGAATTTCTTCCTCTACACTCATTGGATGGTCCGTTAAGAAATCAGCCAAAACTTGCCCTTTCATTGCTTTTTGAGGCATATATTTGATAGCATAGCCTGAAATAGCCAAAGCCTATCTTCATATTCTACTTCTGCTTATAGGTTGGGACAGCATATATTTGACCAAATCTGTTTTCAATTAGTGAATATCTTTGTTCGGTACATGTAAAGGTCTTACTAAGATAATAAACGGTCTATTCATGGCCTTGTTCATTAACCTGTGCCATCATAGCGCCAAAGACCTATCTACATATAACAAGTAAAGTCTCAAAGTCCGGCCTGGAATGGGCGGTTTCAAGACTGGTGGCTTAGTTAAATACTCCATGATCCGATCAAAAGCCACTTGATGTTCTTGTTTCCACTCAAACTCCTCACTCGCCCGTAATCTCAATAGCGACGAAAACACTAAAATCTTCCATGAAAGATTAGCAATAAATCTTCTTAGAAAATTAATTTGACCCATAAATCTTTGGAGTTCAGTTTTATTACTAGGTGGTCGGGCTTCCATTATAGCCCTTGCCTTATTCTTATCCACTTCAATTCCTCTCTAGTGTACTAAGAAGCCTAGGAAGTTCCTAGCTCTTACACCAAAAACGCATTTGGTAGGATTCATTTTTAACTGATATTTCCTCATTCTTATAAATACCTTCCTAAGATCTGCCAAATGATCTACTTCTTTTTTGGACTTCACAACTATGTCATCAATATATACTTCTATGGTCTTTCCAATCATGTCATGAAAGATGACATTCATGGCTTGCTGATAAGTAGCCCCAGCATTTTTAAGACTAAATGGCATTTTGACCCATGCAAACATGCCTATTTGTCCTGGACATCTAAAAGCAATTTTATGCACATCATCCTCACTTATAAAAATTTGGTTGTATCCCGAATGGCCATCCATGAATGATAAGATCTTATGGCCTGTCGCTCGGTCTACTAAAAAGTCTGCTACAAGCATAGGATATTCATCTTTAGGTGTAGCTATATTAAGGTTTCTAAAGTCTATACATACTCTAAGTTTACCATTTTTCTTTAAAATTGGAACAACATTAGAGATCCATTCTGCGTACCTTATTGGCTTGATAAATCCCACCTTGAGCAACCTTTCAATCTCCTCTTTGATCTTCGCAGTTACTTACAAAGTTATGCACCTTGGGGGTTGTTTGTAAGGTTTGAAACCTGGCTTAATAGGCAGACGGTGCTCTACTAATTTTCTGTCCAGCCCTGGCATCTCATGATAATCCCAAGCAAAACAGTTTTGGAATTCTTTTAGCAAACCAATCATCTGAGCCCTCAAATATTCATCTAAAAATTGCCTATTAAAAGTTTGTCTCTTGTTAGTTTCATCCGCCAAATTCTCCTCCTCCAAAGGATCTTGTATGTCTGCCTGAAGGTTTTCCTAATTGGCTGGTTCCACTTCTAGGTCTTCTATGCCATAACAATCTATTTCAATATCTTTATCACTTTCTGGTACACATTCAGCTTCTGCTATATCATAACAAATTTCAAACTTGGCATAATCTAAGACTTTATTAGAAAGGTTTGCCAAGAACCTCTCCAGGTCTTTCTCTGAAGACCTTGTATTCATGGAATCTCCCCTACTTGTATTTCAGATGATGGCCGATAAGGAATAAGGATTCCTGACCTATTCACCTCTTTAATGACTCTTTCCACAGCTTGACGAGGAATCATAGTAGTCAATGTCTTTGGCTTACCATCGCGATCTTCTCCCTCAAACCTTAAAGGTCTAACATCTGGTCCATAGAGAAAGGCCTCAGCTGCATTAGACCCTGCAATAAAAGGGCTTCTGATCTGCCCAAACAAATTCCACTTTATTTCCATTCCATAATATCAGGAATTGGTGTAACGAAGATGGTACACACCAATTGGAATAGATCCAATCTCTCCCCAGAAGTGCATTGTAAGAAGCTGACGAATCAACCACAAAGAAAGCTAACATGCATTCCTTAGAACTCATTGTCTAGTTGACTGGTAACACTTCCTTAGTCCTCGTTACTCCTCCTAAGAAGTTTGCCACTATCACATCAATTGGAATCAAATCTTTCTCAGTCTTTTCCCAAGTTTCTTGAGTGTCGATGATGGTAAAATGTTTATTTCTGCTCCATTGTCTATGAGGACTCGAGTGATAGGATTTCCATCTATATGTACATTAATGAACAAAGGTCGTAAATGCTGCGTCATATTCTCTGTAGGTTTCTTAAAGACAATGTTCTCTGTCATCTCTACCTCCCCATCTTTGTTGACAATTTCCACTTTCTCAACAATCATAGATGTCCTTCGCATTGTTTTTGGCTCTGGGTTGACCTTTTCTTCTATAGGTTCTGTCTTTGATTGGAATGATAAGGGCAGGGTAAACACCATATTACATCCCAATACTGGGGGTGGAGATCCGAACTGAATGGAAAAGCTTTATTCTGAGTCTGCAGTCCCCATCTCCTCCTCACTTGATTTAGCTTGATCCTCAGTTTGTTGCTCTTCCTTATTTGTTGGCCTTTTTTTCGAGTTGGGTTGTTAATCCAGGCTTTTTTTTAAAAGATTTCCCTACAGGATTAGATTGACTTGTTTTTTGTAAGACTGAAAATACACCCTGACCTGTAGAAGTATTGCATGTCTCCTGTCGCTCAGATTTTACGATTAAAACCTTCCTTCTATCTCCATGCACCACAATTTTCAAGGTTTGATTTTCCCAGTCTATTTTTCCACTTTGTTGTATCCTCCTCTACTCTGCCCTATTTCTTAACATCCTCATTTTCTGTGTTCTGGACAATGGACAAGGAAATTTCGAGTGTTGCACTTGTCCATACTCCATGTTTGGTTAAAGGCGGTTTCACAGACCTCACTCTGTTCTGGAAAGGCCTTTCCGCAGCAGGAACGTGAGCAGCAGGGGTTCCCATCATTCATTTTGGTCTCCAAACCCATCTTTCTCTTGGATAATAGTCTTGTTGATGAGCATGCATAACCGGTCGCTGCATATTCCTGGCTACCCAAGGTGGTAACCTAGGTTTGGATTCTCCTTGAAAAGTACGAGGGCGGAAATGCCTTACTTCTCTTGTTGTATGATGTTCAAAATAAAACATTGGTCTTTGCCCAACCCTTGGGCGATGTATGAAAGGTGGGAATGCAGGCCGCCTTGTCATCAAGTTCCTCAGATCAGCACTAGCCACGCTGATTTCAGCAACTAGGAAAGGGTCTGTGTCTATAGCCATGGCTTCTTTCTCCTTTTCTGGAAATTTTAGCAAGCTCCTGTCTATGTAATCCTGTATAATATGACGAAAGAACACACAATTATTTGTATCATGAGTTTTAGATCCATGCCATTTACAAAATTCTCCAACATCTTTCCTTGGAAGCTTATGGCCATCTAAAAGCCTAATAAACCTTCCTACCAACAAGTGGTCAAAAATTTCAGAAGCTTTTGTAATATCAAATGAAAATTTTTGGCCTACATCTAATGTACTTTTCTTATTAGATTGATCAGGTGGGGCTACCATCTCTTTCCTAGACAAGGCCTGACATACAATAGGCCTCCGTTCTGTTACTTTAGTACGATCTATCTCAAAATTTGGATCTTGGTAATAAGTTCCAAATGAGGATGCATTTCGTTGTTGTTGTTCCTTTAAAAGTCTCATATCTAGTAGCCTTAGCGGATAACTCGAAAAGATCTTCGAAATCCATTCCCTCAAATTTTTTCCTAAATTCAAGATTTAGGCCGTTCTGTGCTAATTTCACAAATTCAAGTTCTGGAAAATATACCATGCACCTATTTCTAGCTCGTTTAAAACGGGCTATGTACTGTTTAGCACTTTCTCCTGGCTGTTCTCTCAATTGAGATAAATCTGCCATGGAAATCTCTAATAACGACCTATAGAATTGTGTATGAAAGTTCTCTTCCATCTGCCTCCAAATTCGTGATAGAGTTAGGTGGCAGACTTATGTACCACGTGAAGGCCGTCCCTATAAGGGAATTCTCAAATAACCTAAGTTTAAGGTTTTCATTGGCAGATGCCTCACCACACTGAATGGTAAATCTGCCGATATGTTCAATAGTCGACTGACCACTTTCTCCAGAAAATAAAGTAAACTCAGGGACTTTGAATCCCTTTGGGAATTCATTAAATCTATCCACCCACTCCAGATATGGCTTCCTATAAGTAGGTCTAGCTAACCTACGTTGACCCAACCTGCATATTCTTGAATTAAAGCCATTAACTCATTTCTATCGATTGGTAAATTTTCTTGGCCAACCCCTGGTCTTCTGTTAGGAAAATCTTGAGGACGGTCTGGCACATATGTTGGATTTTGGAAAGTCTCATAAGGTCTTCCATTTTGATTAGTGGACCTTGAATTAGATCTACTATTTTGCCCCCTGGGCATTTGAGTGGTGAAATCATTAGTCCCTCTATTTCTAAGGTCATCATCAAACATGGCATTCATTCCTTGGTTAACCTTCCCATTTTGCCCTCCGGGCGTATTAGGATTCATAGGTTGCTTCCCAAAGCTTTTTGACCCATATTCCCAATTAGCATTCGGCCTTCTCATGGCCGTTTGGAATCCATCTATATGGGCATGGTCTTGTTGACCATTTATGTGATGAAGTGGATTGTAATGCCTTTCCTCTTCTAAAGGGCTCACTAAAGGTGTGTTTATAACATATGGAGTCATAGTTTTGGCTCCTTGATGTCTCGACTCACCTTTCTCTATGGATTCATGGGACCTTAAGGACTTTTCTACTCCAGCATGTGATTTAAAGGTCTCAGGATCATTTGACCCACATAATTGACTGACGTCATCAGCCAATTTTTTAACAAGTTTAACTTGTTCCAAATTACGACCTTTCAATTCATCAAGATCTCCCTTTTGTTCCAAGATATGATTCTGTAAAGTCTTAGTGATATGCTCTTGTGTTTTCGTAGACTGTGCATCTAATTTATTATTCAACTTCCCAAACTGTAAAGCAATTTCTTGCATCACTCTCGCATTTGCTTCTGCCCAAAGGCTTGGCATTTCTCTCATATTCCTGTATATCTCAACTAGAGTGATTTCTACACTCGGATTTTCTTCTTCATGAGATCTGTCAGATGAGGTCTTAATCGGGTTACTCATTGATCTTGTGACTGGTCTATTAGGCATTTAACACTAGGTGGTCCCACTGGGCGTGCCAAAAATGTGTTCACGCCTAAAAACCTATTAGCATGAGGTTGGGGATGCGCGCGTGCGTGCTAGGACTTACTAAAGTTCAATCGAGGTTGCTAGAACACGACCCTCAGGACCTCTTGGCCAAAATCAAGGTTTAGAGGCCTTGATGCCAAGTCAGTCACTATATGGTCGAGATCAAGCGATTGCTTAAGGTGAGGGTAGGCCTTAAATGGGTTCCTAAATGGAATGTCTTTAGATCTTGCTGACTAATTAAAAGAAACAATGATGGAATCGAAATCGAAATTAACTTGAATTAATTATGAAATCGACATTAAAAACAGAAAAAGAACTTACAGCATTCGAGTTGACGATCACCATGGTTGAACTTTAAATTAAAACTGCTACTTGAATAATTACAGACCTTGAACTAAAACTTACTGGAATACAGGAATTCAAATGAACTGTGAATCAAAAATAACATGAACTGAAAGAAGTTTAGAATTCAGAAAACTAAATTGGCAGCATTGCGCTCTGGTTGAGGGGATGTCGATGTCCTTTCTCTTGTTGCCTTCTTTTCTTTTATAGAACTTAGTTCAAATTACTGTCACGCCCAACTTCTCCACTTCCTGGTAGTGCTGCAAACTGCTCTTCCCATGATCCCATGATCCTTGTTTCTTGCTAATCACGACCATATTGCTTGCAACGTCGATAATAGCCACTGTAGGTTACTACACATTCTTAACAATGTATTATCATCACGCCCCTTGATTTTAGCTATGAATAGCTAAGCTAACCATTATCATTTTTCCACGAATTTAGCTTATGGCAACCAACCTACTGCCATGTGTATAAATCTTTTTTGAATTTAACTTCTCTTGCCACGTGCCCTTTTGCTATCATGCTTAGCTAAATCTTATCTCATTTAATTACCAATTAGACACTTGTCACCTCCCTATTGGATGGCTAATTTTGCTGTGAACAGTTTTTATTTTTTATTTTTTTATTTTTTAGAAAATTGATTTGACATTGTCAAATTTGTAATGATTTTAATAAAAAAAAAAAAAAGTTTGATTTGACTGAATTTAATGTGTGATTGGGTATCCTTAATAAAATTTGGTATTGTATCTAAAGTTGGGGAAATTGGGTATTCTTAAATAACATGGGTATTTGATCGTTGGAATGGTATTTTGGTAAAAAAAAAAAAAAAAAAAAAAATGATTTGGCATTTCCGGAAATGGGGGATTATAGATGCAATTGTTTGAAAACTCAACTATATTTTTGAAAATTTCCCATTAAAATATGATTAGAATCATAGACTTGAATACCGGCCTATACAATGGCGAATTAGTTTGGTGGGAGCCTCCATCAACTTAATTGATCTCAATGATAATATAAATTATAAACTCGATCTTCTACTAATAAACTCATTAACTCTAATGCTACATTTTCAAACACTTAATAACCGTGCATTTATTTATTTATTTATTTTTCTGTTTTAGGTTGGATTTTGCAAAGCATAAGAGTTAATTAATGATATCTGATTGAATAAATTATCTTTTTTAAAAAATAAAATAAAATAAAATAGTAAAATTTTGAATAACTATATATTGACACTTTACATTATAATTTTTTTTTAAAAAAATTTTAGAAGAAAAAAAGAAAAAAGAAAAAAGAAAAGAAAGAGTAACTTATCTTAATAAATCTGGCCGACTTATAAATCGTGGATGACGAACTAACATGTTGGAGAAGATTGTTTGCACTAATGACATATGTACACGTGGTTTCACATTCTAGAAAATAAGTGCAAGTGGTTCCATATGTTCTAGTGGAGACGGGAGACAGAAAAATAGAAAATATGTGCAAGTCTGTACTGTCTAGTAGTCTAGTCCCTTTCGTAGGGCATTGACAAAGGGATGTTGCCCCGCCTTTCGCTTTCAAACCAAAGCCTGCTTGTAGCTATTAGAGTCCAAATATTTCTGCAAGTGCGAGCGTACACGCATGGGTTGGACCAAATTTTCCAACGCAAAAGGATGAAGACAGCCTAGTCCACGTTTGAGAGGCCCCACACGACAACTTGTACATACTGTTGTCTCTTCTAACTACTTTCTGAAGGGACATTCATATGCATTTTTCAAAAGTTATCATTCATTAGGACGCATTCTAATTTTTGTATATTTTGGCCAATATTAATTACACATCATGCAACCAAAAATCACATTGTGCAAATGACTATCTTTTAAAAAATATTCCAGTTTTGAAATAAACAATAAAAAATTATCGAAAACTGTCACAGTTTTTTATAATGATGTTCTGAAAAACCAACCGTCGGATTAATGTAATTTTTGGCATACATAATTGTTGGGCCAAATATATATGGGCTGGACAAGTTTCAAGTAGGCTTGTCTAAGGGCCACAAGAAATTAAAAGTCCAGCAAGTGAATTGAAGTCCAGCAGCCCAAATAAAGTCTGATGGAGATCCAAATACATATCAGCAAGATGGTTAGCACCAGACCAGCATTGGATAAGCACCAAGTCAGCATAAATTCATGAGAAGATCAGCAGAAATTTAGTTGCTGGACAAAGTCAAAAGCACCAGCAACCGTTCCCTGTTTTTATGGGAAGTAGCAACACCGAAGTAGGAGCACAACGTCTACTATTCAGCAGCAAGAAGAGAACGTGAGCAGCCATGGAATTGTTCTATAAATACCAGACTGAAGGCTTGAAGAAGGACACCACTCAACGTCACCAAACTACCTGCTAGTTTATTTTTTATCTAGTTTAGCTTCTAAATTTTTCAGTTCCAGCAATTGTTATTCAATTTTATTAGCTGTAATCAGTCTCCTTCACGGTAATTTACTGCAAATTTTCATAGAATAGCTCTCTTTACTTTAATTAAATTAGCCTGCCTTTACTTTAATTAAATTAGTTTGCTGTTGCTTTGCTTTTAAATTAGTTCATTATACTTATTTAGTTTAATTGCAATCTCCTACATTCTTCATTTCGTTCTTTAATTTTATTGTTAAAGTCCTATTGGCCAGCCATAGGCAAAAAGAACCCTGATAAAGGGAAGAATCCCAACCCTTACACAATCGCCTGTTATTTTTTCATCCATCCTTGATTTTTAGGTGGCTTATTGATCGGTCGAAAATCAATATTGATTGATTTTCTTCTGATCAATCGGCGCCCGGGGTCAAAAGGATTGACTTGATTTTGAACTCACCAAGTTCTGGCACGCCCGCGTACATCGAAGACCAATTTTTGTACAAACATATTTGGCACGCCCGGTGGAACACTTGTTTACTTTTGTTTGCAATGTTAACTCGAAATAAGAATAAGCAAACGGAAGGCGTTTCCGAATACGAGCAGCTTCCTGTTGGGATGCCCCGCAAGGGGAGGTTCCGCTTCATAAAGGTGTTCGGCGTGAAGAAATTTCTCTGCCGTTGCCAACATTCCCTCCATCTTCTGTTGGTATTTTTCAGGAAATAGTCCAACGCAATAATGATCATATGGAAGGCCTGAGAGAACGTCTAAAAAGAATTAATAAAAATTTGCAGGAAAACGATACAAAATTGTCAGCTAATTTTGCAGAAATATCGAACAATGTTCAGGAGAGTAATGCAAAAATGTCAGAAAATTTTGCAAAATTATCAAGTAGCGTGTAGTTGAGTAGTGAGAAGTTGTCAAATAGTTTACAGCTACTTAATCAAGAATTCTCAAGTGCATTCGGATCAGTCAATAAGACAATTTTTTACATGAGCCGAAGCATGGAGAGAGGATCGTTCAACCAAGAACGTTCCCAAGAGAGTATAGGTGGAAAGTCAGATTTTCCTACGGCCGAAATGGCGGGACAGTCCTCGGGAAGCGCTGAGCACCATAGGACGTCAACGCCACTTCGTTGCCCACCACCTGCTACTTTGATTAAGAATAGACCTCCAGCCATTTTAGCCGCGTTGCCTACACAACAGTTTAGGAATGGTATTGGGCAACCAAGGCCGGACCTGACGTTTAATAGGCAAGGCGGCATAAATGTTTTTGATGATACACTCGGGAGGCAACAACCCTTCGAAACATTTGGAGGTCGGACAAATGCGCCTAATTATCATAATATGCAGCCTGTAATAGGGCCGACAAATCACTATCCAGATCAAATGACGATGGTCCCGCCATTAAGGCTCAGGGGGCAACCTCTTATGCCTCAAATAGGTGAGAACATTGCACATAATAGATATCAAGGTGCATTAGGCCAACCACCAGTGTTAGACCGCAATGACATTTTTAATATGATTCAAGAGGTGGTTGGACAAAACCCAACAAGGAGAATGAATAGACCTACATATAGGAAACCTTATTCGGAGTGGATAGACCGTAATTATGAATTCCCACGAGGTTTTAAAATACCTGAATTTTCATTATTTTCTGGTGATGGGAATCAATCTACGGTCGAGCACATCGGAAGGTTTACCATGCAATGTGGTGAGTTTTCTGTTAATGATTTTTACAAATTAAGGTTGTTTGCAAGTTCTTTAACGGGACACGCGTTTACTTGGTACATTAACTTGCCGTCTAATTCTGTTGGAACTTGGCGAGATATGGAAGAAAAATTCCATACTCAGTTTTTTAGAAATGAGCATAAAGTTACTATGACTGACTTGTCTAGATATAGAAAGTTACCTGGAGAGTCGGCTGGAAAATATTTAGCTCGTTTCAAAATTTCTAGAAGTAAATGCATGGTTTATTTGCCTGAAAAAGAATTTGTTAAATTGGCACAAAATGGGTTAAATATTGAGCTACGCAAAAAGTTCGATGGAATGAAATTTAAGGATTTATATGAGTTGTCAGCTAGAGTAGCTAGATATGAATGATTATTGAAGGAGGAATCCCAAATGAAAAGTTCATCTTTGGGTACCTACTATCATGATCCAAATTACGATATTGCTATGGCTGAAATTATTACTAAAAAATCCATTGTATGCCAAGCCTTATTTAAAAAGGATAAGGATGTCCCAATAGTTCAATCTTCTGGGAAAAATGTGTATGAGACATCCAAACAGTACTCTTTTGATATATCTAAGGCAAGTGAGATTTTTGACCATCTTTTAAATGCTAAAGTAATCAAATTATCTGATGGACATAAAATCTCACCGCCTGAAGAATTGAAAAAGGTGGAGTACTGTAAGTAGCATAATTCGAAAAGACATAATACTAACGATTGTATTGTTTTTCGAAATGTGATACAGGATCATATCGATAAGGGGTTGTTAAAATTCCCTGACAAAGAGAAGCAACAGATGGAAGTGGAGGTGAAAACTTTCCCACCAACTTTTGGGCGCGGCATAGCGTCAGTTGATTTTCGTCGATTGCTAACACCTATGTCAGCATTCAACCAAAAAGGGTGAATGCGCAGCAACAACCAGATGAATGGTTATAATAATGGGGGAGGAAGGTTCTTTCAGAATAATGGACGGATTAATTTTCCGTTTAGGCCGAGGAATCATTCAAATACACTTTGTCAAAGGTGTGAAACAGAAGTATTCCAAGGATGGAATACCAGCGAAGAATGCCTACACCAATTCAGCACAGTATTCCAAGGATGGAAAATCATCATGTTAGGCCTCCAATGCGCCAACCTGTGGTCTCTTTACCGCCTTGGGTAAATAGGCCAAGTATGGTGCGTCCTCCTCAAGTTGAGCACAGACGATGGGTGAGGGTTGAACATCCAAAATTCCCACGAAAATTGACCAAAACCCAGAAAAGAAGGCTGCAGCGACGAAATTCGTTGCAGGAGAAGAAGTCAGCAGTTGTTTCGACCGTGACAGAAGCAAAAACCATGGCCGAAACAGCTCCTGTAGCCGAGATTCTAAGCAAAATTGAGAAAGATATGGAAATTCCGGTTGAAGAATGAGCTCTTGGCACCCAGCAGGTAGAAAAGTTATTGGGGGAGTTACAAAGAAGCCTTGATATAGAGGAAAGCGAGGATTCTTGTTCTGAAAAAGACCGTGATGACCTGGAAGAGTTTGATATTCAATTTGGCACTGTTCTGAAGACAATGTCTTGTAACGTGGCATTTGTCTTGCCATTGATTTTTCAGGCGAAAGAGGAGACTCAAATGATTGAATTTCAGGATATCTCGAGTCATATGGAGGAGGCGTTTGTTGAACAATCAGAGGCCTGCGCTCCTATTTTGAGTACTGATGGTGAGAGAGCCACTTTTGAGAGACCAACTCAGAGGATGGTTCAACACCTCAAACCTTTGTATATTCAGGCCTATTTAAACGGATGCCCTGTTAGCAGGATTTTGGTGGATAACGGGGCCATCGTGAATGTGTTGCCAATGGCGATGATGAAGAAGGTTGGAAAAGATGAGTCCGATTTAGTGCCAACAGAGGTAACTGTGACCAATTTCTCTGGTGGCATGACTGCAACTAGAGGAGTGGTCCCAATGGAATTAATTGTGGGTTCAAAGAAAATGACCTCAGCATTTTTTGTAATTGATTCAACGTCAAGTTACAATGCGCTGTTGGGTCGTGATTGGATTCACTCGAGCATGTGCGTTCCTTCATCGTTGCATCAGTTTTTAGCTCTATGGCATGAAGATAAGATTGAGGTGGTGACAGCAGACATGAAACCTTTTGTAGTGGGGTCCAATGCAATTGATGTTGTCTATACAATGAGGGTGTAGGTACAGTCAAGTTTACTGGTTTTGATAAATGTGGGAAACCTACTGGAATCACAGCTGCGATTGGACCTCCACCTTGAAAAATTTGTTCCCAAGATATTAGGACTATGGATTTAATTCCAGAGAGGCCGAATATCTCTTGCTTTTTCAATGATAGTTATTAATGGATAGTACATCTTTTGAAAGTGAAAATGATGCAGCAGTTCGGATTATTTTAGAGAAAATCTGAAAGTATGCTGAAGAGAAAATTTCCTTGAATGAATTAGAATTTGTTTGGGAATGAGAAGTAACAGCTGAAGGGATTACCATGGAAGATTTGAAGTGTGCTCCAGAGAAATTAGAAGATGTGCAGGCTGAAGTCCAGGATCTGCTGCAAGAAGTAAATCTCAGAACTCCCGAAAATCCAAAGCCGACTTTTATTAGTCAGGCATTGGATAAAGATTTAAAAGCTGAAATTATTACTGTTTTGCAGGAATATTCTGATTGTTTTGCATGGAGCTACAAAGATATGCCAGGACTTGATCGGAGCCTCATGGAACACAAGCTGCCAATCAGAGAAGGATTCCGGCTGTACAAACAGCCCCTTAGGAGGATGTCCAACGAAGTGATTCTAAAAATCAAAGAGGAGATTGATCGACTACTGGAGGCTGGTTTTATTCGTCCAATAAGGTACACAGAATGGTTATCCAATGTAGTCCCTGTTTTAAAAAAGAATGGAAAACTTCGGGTTTGTATCGATTTTCGAAATTTAAATTTGGCTACCTCGAAAGACGAGTATCCAATGCCAATAGCAGATTATTGGTAGATGGTTCATCTAACAATGAAATACTCTCATTCATGGATGGTCATTTGGGGTATAATTAAATCTATATTGCTGAAGAGGATGTGCCAAAAACGGCATTTCGTTGTCCAGGTGCTTTAGGAATATTTGCTTGGGTAGTAATGCCATTTGGACTACAAAATGCCGGGGCAACTTATCAGTCAACCATGAACAAAATTTTTGATGATATGATCGGCAAATTCATGGAAATCTATATTGACGATATAGTTGTTAAATCTAAAAAGAAAGAAACTCATGTTGAAGAACTTAGGATGTCATTTGAGCGAATGAGAAAGCACAAGTTAAAAATGAATCCGCTTAAATGTGCATTCGGAGTTTTAGCTGGGAATTTCTTAGGATTTTTGGTACATAAAAGGGGAATTGAGGTTGATAAAAATAAAATTAGGGCAATTTAAGGAGCAAAACCTCCCAGCAATAAGAAAAAGTTACAACGATTCATTGGCCAAATTAATTTCTTACGCCGTTTCATTTCAAATTCGGCTGGAAAATTAAAAGTTTTCTCTCCTTTATTAAAATTGAAAGGTTAGGAGCAGTTTGTCTGGAAAGAGGAACACCAGTTGGCTTTCGATACGCTGAAAAGTTTATTGACAAAGCCACCAGTGTTGATAGCACCAGTGAAAGGGAGACCTCTACGGTTGTATATCTCAGCCGCCGATGATTCAATTGGAGCATTATTATCTCAAGAGAATGATCAAAAAAAGGAGCAATCTGTGTATTACTTAAGTAGAATTTTATCAGCTGTAGAGATTAGATATACTTCTATAGAGAAGTTGTGTTTAATTTTGTATTTCGTTGCTACTAGATTAAGATGGTAC
Source organism: Hamamelis virginiana (assembly GCA_017140935.1). Lineage (NCBI taxonomy): Eukaryota > Viridiplantae > Streptophyta > Magnoliopsida > Saxifragales > Hamamelidaceae > Hamamelis > Hamamelis virginiana. The sequence goes on along the minus strand of JAESVK010000096.1, from coordinate 1,984,396 downwards.
TTGCTTGGTTCAGTGGTTTATGTTATTTCTCGCACTGATTTAATTAAATACATTATTTCGGCCTTTAATTCGAGGAAAGATTGGAAAATGGATATTTACTTTGTCCTAATTTTGTTTCTTATATATTCCTCAAAGGGCCGTGAGAGGACAAGTGTTGGCCGATTTTCTGGCCGATCATCCATGTCTTGATGAAAGTCTGATGGAGAATGTGGCGGAAATCGGATTAATAAACATTAAGCCTTGGAAATTGATTTTTGATGGGTCCAGAAATGAAAGAAAATCAGGGATTGGAATTGTGTTAATAGCGCCAAATGGAAATCATTTGGAATTTTCGTTTCAATTAGATTTTGAAAGTTCCAACAATCAAGTCGAATATGAATCGGTTATTTTTGGAATGGAATTACTGTTGGAAATGAAAGTTCAAATGGTTGAGCTAATCGGTGACTCCCAGCTAGTAATTAAACAATTAGCTGGAGAATATAGATGCACTAGCTGGACATTAGCTTCTTATTTCGCTTTGGCAACACAAGTAATGGAAGAATTTTCTGATGTATCAGTTCATTATATCCCAAGAGAATTTAACAAAGAAGCCAACGAATTAGCACAATTAGCTTATGGGTTAAGATTGTCAATGGATGTGATGGACCGAACGATTTTGGTTCAAAAGAAATTTATGCCATCCGTACGCCAACAAGATAATGTGTTAATTTGTGAACAGGAAGTGGAAATTAATGATGACTGGAGAACGCCGATTATCCAATACCTAAAAAATCCATATGGCACAGCCGATAAAAAATTGAAACACATGGCTATTAATTATATTATTTATGAGGATGTATTGTATTGAAAATCGGTTGATGGTTTATTACTAAGATGGTTAGATAAAAATGAGGCAATGAAAGTTATGGCTGAAGTGCACGAGGGCATTTGCGGTGCTCACCAAGCCGGCATTAAAATGAGATGGCTAATACGTAGACACAGGCATTATTGGCCATCGATTATGTCGAATTGCATAAATTATGCTAAAGGGTGTGTCGCATGTCAGAAACATGGCCCCGTGCAAAAGGTGCCTGCAATGGAAATGCAACCAATTATTAAACCATGGCCTTTTCGTGGATGGGCCATGGATTTAATTGGTAAAATTTGTCCTCCATCATCTAAAATGCAGAGTTTTATCATTGTAGCTACGGATTATTTTACCAAATGGGTAGAAGCGAAGCCAATGAAAAAGGTTTATCAGGATGATGTGATTCAATTTATTAAAGAAAATATTATTCACCGTTTCGGGTTGTCTGAATTTATCACAGTCGATTCTGGTACTGTCTTTACAGGGGATAAAATTGTAGCATTTGCAAAAGAGTATGGCATTAAAATATTAAATTCCACGCCGTACTATGCTCAAGCCAATGGGCAGGCTGAGGCATCAAATAAAGTTATCAAAAGTGTGGTGGAGAAAATGATTGAAGATAATCCCAGAATATGACATATTTTGTTATCTGAAGCTTTGTGGGCCATTAGGACGTCTTTCAAAACAAGTATAGGGACTAGTCCATATACACTTACTTTTGGCCACGATGCCGTGCTTCCTTTAGAAATAAGGGTGCCATCATTGAGAGTAGCATTCCAAAATAAATTAACACCGACTGAATTTTCTGAAGCTATGTTAATTGAATTGGAATCTATGGATGAGAGAAGGATGAGAGCGTTGAATACTTTGACTATACAAAAGGCTAAGGTTGAAAGGGCTTACAATAAAAAGGTGAAAGGTAAAGTATTTAAGGTAAGAGATTTGGTTTGGAAAACTATTTTGCCAATTGGGACCAATGATCCCATGTTTGGCAAGTGGTCCCCTACATGGGAGGGACCATTTAAGGTTTTAGAAGTGTATTATGGAGGGGCTTATGTTTTGTCTAGTTTAAATGGCCAGAAACATCCAAGGGCCATTAATGGACAATTCCTGAAACGTTATTTTCCTACAATGTGGGAAATGCATACATCACAACCATAGTAATAGGAGAATAGGATAAAGTAGGAGTGGGAATTAACTTTAGAATTAATCAAAATAGTGGTCTAGATAAATAAAAGTAGCAAAAGGTGACAATTATTTGAATACAAAGCTCAAAAGCCAGGGAAGGCTTTCACTATATCAGCCCATTGTTGTTCAATTTATGTCATATTTGTAAGAGCTGCAGATTTCGACTGGTGCTATCCCTCCAAGCTAGGGATTGTTGCTTGATAAACTTCTAACATAGGTGCAGATTCCCCAGCCAACTCTGCCTTCGCTGATTCAATATTATCTAGTTGTTTTTCAAAGTCAGCAATTTTATCAACAACTTTCTCTCTGCGGGACTGAAGCTCAGCAATATGTTGATCAATTTCAACCACTTCAGAATTTAGTTTTTCAACATCAGTTTGCACGGAGTCAGAAGAGGCAACCAAAGAATCAAAACGAGTGGTGTGTTTCCTCATAGTGAGTACAATTCCAGTAAAATCATTGAGGAAGGAATCAACATCTGATATTTTTCTTTGGGCGATCTCAAAATCCCGGTTCAAAGCATCAATACTTAAGAGTTGCTGGAGGTGCCCTCTAAGAGCCACATGAATGTCATCCGCAGAAAGCAATACATGGATGTAGTCTTTCAAAGACATTGTCCGACCTGGATGATTCATTTCCTTAAAAGGAAATTTCAGCAGAGAGATCAAAATCTTCTTGGCATCCTTAACCTGAGAAGAAGTTACTGGAATTGATAATGAAGGTAGTGAGGGAGATGGAGTAGGTTGACTAAGAACACGACGCAAACTCGTAAAGTATGCCGCCGGGTTTGACATTGCGCTTGTGGTTGGGGAATCAACAGTCTTTTGTTTCTTAGAAGCAGGAGTAGCTGGTATCTCAGCAACCTGAACAGGGGCTGGAGCTGTGAAAACATGGGATGGAGTCGTGTGAACAGGAGCAACAAAAGAAAGTGGCGCGGGTGCAATGTAAGAATCACCCGTATCGCCAATTTCATCATCAGCACGGGCAGAGGAATGTTGAAGGCTTTGAACAGACTCGGGATGATAAGTTGGAGTGCAACCTGGTTCACCTTCCTCAGATTCCTCCTCATCTGACACAATGAGTTTTCTTTTTGTCTTAGTGGACTTGCTCTTTGAGATAACTACAAAGACAAAAGAAAATAAAATGAGTTATGTGCGAAAGAGGTATGTACAAGGTAAATAAAAATCAAACTTCAAAAGATTACCTTTGCCATATTTTTCAACACTTTCTGCAGGAGCAAATGCTTTAAGGGTCCTGGCCGAAATTGCAGAGAGAATAGTGCTAAAGAAAGCCTGCCACCAAACTCTGAAATCATCTGTGGTGTTTGGGGTACATGGAGTCTTGGAAGTGGAAAACATGAGGCTTTTAGTGGGGAGAACACTAGAGATTGAAATGAGATCTCTCTTGGTTGAAAATGTGTTTCTAATCATGGGATTCTTTGTTGAAATAAAAAGAAATGGAGGAATAGGTACACTCTGCACAAAACCAAACTGGCGGGCAAAAAGAGCAGGTGAGTATAGTTTAGAACTGCATTTTTGATTTAAATTCTCAGATTCAACTGCTCCACCATAATACAGCTCTCGAGTGATCAAATAGCTCGCCCAAAGTTTGGTTAAAACCGACTTATTACTTGGAAGAAGAAGGCTATACGGTCGGAGCCAAAGTGGGAAAAAAGTAGAATCATCAAAAGGGAACAAGAGAGAGTTGTCCCTTGAAAAATCAAGCTGACAAAAGAAAGCCATACATTCAGAAAAGGATTTGCCTGAAGTGCCTGCCGAAATCCATCTATGGTTGAAACTGGTTTCTTCTAGCTTAGGTACAGGATTCGGGGAGGGGCCAAAGTCTTTAAAATATTCAAAAAGCCAGAATTGCAGTATCCACAGAGGGCCACCAGATGGGGTAAGGCCAGCTTCTACAACATCAAAAAGAGACCTATACAAGTGACTAAGAACAAAAGGAGCCAAGGCCAACTTTAAGCCTGATGCAAGGGCAATGGCTAAATTTTTGAATTCTTTGGTCATATTGTTTGCAGAAACACAAAAAAGAAACCTGTCTAGAAATTGAAGGATAAATGCACAATGCTCTTGATCCGAAACTAAAGTATTACGTTTCCTTTTGGCTTGAATGAATTTACCGAAAGAAAGTCTAGTATTTGAGTCATTAAATTTCATATCAGTTGGGAGAAGTTGGAGGAAAGCACTCACCTCTTCACCATAAGGAAACAAACCAGTGAGGTGTGTAATGTCAAATACAGTCGGAGCCATTGGTCCACAACCAAAATAAAAAGCATTCGAGGATCGACTCCAAAAGTATAAAGCCACGGCAATCATTGAACGATCCATGGGCAACGGATGCCGAGAAAGCTCTATGCATTCCGCGATTCCCGTTTCAACCCAGCGCGCATGATGATAGGTACGAACCCTATCAACCCATTCAATCCATTGAGGGGGAGCTTTGTTCCAAGTTCGGATTGATTTTGATTCAAACCAACCTTCCCACGAAATTGGTGATTCAAAAAGAAATTTTTCATTACCAAATCGAGGAAAAACCTGTCGAATCTCGGTATCGTTGAAGGGTTGCGTAAATGAAGGGCCAAGAGTGATATCATTCGAATTTGGAAGTGTAAAAACCTCATTATCATTATATGTACCTTCAATGGAGGAAAGTATGGTTGAGGGTGACGATGGAGCTTCCGACGGTGAGGAACGTAACGATGTAAAACGCGTTCTAACCATGATTCCTTGATGAGAGATGAAATCTTTGATGAAATTAGTGGAAAAATGAGGAAAGATGAAGTTATCGTGAAGAAAAATGGAAGCTTTGAAGTTCAATAATGGTGGAAGTGGGTTTCGGTGGATGTGAAGATGAGAAGATGAAAAGGTGGAAAGAGAAAAATGGAGTGTTTGGATCTTTTTGGTTTTTGGAAGGGGTGTATATTTAAGGAAAGAGAAGTGTTTGGGCTTATCATAAAAACAAATCTGATGATAAGAGGATTGGCTTATCTACATTTTTGAAATTTAAAAATTATTTAGTTTTTTAAATTCAAAAAATGGGGGGGCAAATGTTGGGCCAAATATATATGGGCTGGACAAGTTTCAAGTAGGCTTGTCTAAGGGCCACAAGAAATTAAAAGTCCAGCAAGTGAATTGAAGTCCAGCAGCCCAAATAAAGTCTGATGGAGATCCAAATACATATCAGCAAGATGGTTAGCACCAGACCAGCATTGGACAAGCACCAAGTCAGCATAAATTCATGAGAAGATCAGCAGAAATTCAGTTGCTGGACCAAGTCAAAAGCACCAGCAACCGTTCCCTATTTTTATGGGAAGTGGCAACACCAAAGTAGGAGCACAACGTCTACTATTCAGCAGCAAGAAGAGAACGTGAGCAGCCATGGAATTGTTCTATAAATACCAGACTGAAGGCTTGAAGAAGGACACCACTCAACGTCACCAAACTACCTGCTAGTTTATTTTTTATCTAGTTTAGCTTCTAAATTTTTCATTTCCAGCAATTGTTATTCAATTTTATTAGCTGTAATCAGTCTCCTTCATGGTAATTTACTGCAAATTTTCATAGAATAGCTCTCTTTACTTTAATTAAATTAGCTTGCCTTTACTTTAATTAAATTAGTTTGTTGTTGCTTTGCTTTTAAATTAGTTCATTCTACTTATTTAGTTTAATTGCAATCTCTTCTATATTCTTCATTTCTTTCTTTAATTTTATTGTTCAAGTCCTATTGGCCAGCCATAGGCAAAAAGAACCCTGATAAAGGGAAGAACCCTAACCCTTACACAATCGCCTGTTATCTTTTCATCCATCCTTGATTTTTAGGTGGCTTATTGATCTGTCGAAAATCAATATTGATTGATTTCTTGGCTTTCTTCTGATCAATCGGCGCCCAGGGTCAAAAGGATTGGCTTGATTTTGAACTCACCAAGTTCTGGCACGCCCGCGTATACCGAAGGCCAATTTTTGTGCAAATAATAATATATACAAGCGAAATATTTAATCCAACAGTTGATTTCTCAAAATACTTGTCCCTTAATAGATTTTACAAATCATGTATCACCATTGACAGTTTTTTATAATGATGTTCTGAAAAAACCAACCGTTGGATTAATGTAATTTTTGGCATACATAATATATACAAGCGAAATATTTAATCCAACAGTTGATTTCTCAAAATACTTATCCCTTATGAGATTTTACAAATCATGTATCACCATAATACGATCCTATAAATATATATGCTAGGAATTCAATTTTGGTTGCTATAATTTTTTATTTTAAATTTTAAATTAGCTATTTAGTGACGGAAGGGTCCGTCAAAGAATTGTTTTGACCGAACTTCTGTTGCTAATTAAAATTATAGAAATATTAAAATAATTTTTTAAGTTGTGACGGAAATCCCTCGTCGCAAGGTTATGTATAATTCTCCTGCTAGCAAACCATCCTATTTAAGTGATCAAAGTCAAAATTGGATTGTTTGGAATACTTTCAATTTTCTTAGCTACACAACAATTGGAAAAACAGAAAATCTTCATGATGGATGGTAGGAGCGAACCAGAACTTTTTGTTAGAGATGCCAAAACTTTAAAAATTTAAAAATTCCAAAGTTTAATTGTGAAAATATATTAAAATTCAAACTTAATACAGAGAATTTTTGGATTTTGTAAAAAATTAATTTACTAAAATTTAGGACAAATTTTCACAGCATACTAGCATTTTATTATTATTAATTTAAAAATAAAATTGAAAGAGTCTAGCACATAATCTCCTTCAGTTTTCTCTCACTTCCTCTCTTTTCCTCTCTTTCTCTTCTTTCTCTATACTTTTTTCCATCCAACTCAACTCTAATTTCTAGTAAGGATGCCATCTTACAAATAATATACTTGATTTATTATAGGGGATCTTGGTGATAGGTCTTACTCAAGAAAAGTTTAATGTGAAAAGTTCTCCTAAAATTTCATTCGTTCGTAAGGTCCTATTTAAAAATTATTTCATGCAAAAAGTCCTAATCTTTTAAGAATATTTTTCAAAATGGCGGAACTGCCTCCAACACAGTGAAAACACCAACACAGTGAAAACATACCCAAGGACAGTACTTTCACTGCACTTTTTATTTTCACTATGTTTTTATTGCACCTTTTTTTAGGGTATTTAACCAAGAACCCGTATATGGGTTGTATACCCAAACCCCCTTATAGAAAACTTGGTTTATGATAAAGATAAATTATATAGCCTATGACAAATTTGCCCTCATTTATACATCCTAATTTTGATTTTTTTTTCCAAAATTAGTTTTTGCTAAAAAAGAATGCATCAATTGCCATATATTTTCAAACAGGTAAACTTATATATTAATTGTATGCATCTAATATGATTTTCAAACAAGTAAATTTACTTAACTAGTATACATGTGGTGGATGTATATATTGTCATATATCTTCAAACAGATAAATTTACATAAACTGTATTATATGCATCAAATTTGATTTTCAAACAAATAAATTTACCTAACACGTATACACGTGTTAGATGCGTATATTACCATACATCTTTAAATAGGTAAATTTATATAAAATATATTGTATGCATCTAATTTGATTTTCAATAAATTCTAAAAAAAAAAAAAAATCCAATAATACAACTCACTTTTAATGGACTCTTTAAGAATAGATATAGAAAATAGACTAATAATTTAAAATTTAAAATGAGTGTAATTTTAAAATTTTCCATAAAGAGTTCAATTGTAACGCCCCAAACAAACCCTAGATTGACCATCCCGGGTAGGTCAACCCTTGTCAAATTGAAGCAACAACCTGACCTGCTCATTTATATATCCATACTCCAGGAGGAAAGAAAGACTTAATATATCAAAGTGCAATGTCATGAAAGTACACACAAACGTCCCAAATTCGAAGTTTAACATACAAAACAAAAAAGATATAATAAATATAAATCTAATTGCCAACATCCCTGGCATAATAGTGTGGACACCCCATTTTTACCAATTATTTCTATCATATACTTATACAAATGATCAACTCGAAGAGTGGATTATTTGGTGAGGAATTGGCCTTGTAAAGACTAAACTACCTAAATTGCCCTTTTTTGAGGAAAGAGGACAATTCATTATTTCATGTGTAAATTTGGATTAGAATCAATCCATTTGTGTTGGATTTGACTTTTGAGGTGTTTTAGAACATCCCTGTAAATTTTCATGACATTCTGATGAGAGCT
>JAESVK010000096.1:1866752-1906116 GCA_017140935.1 Hamamelis virginiana | reverse complement strand
GTGACAAGAGATTTTTAGCAGAACAGGGTCAATCATGTTTTGCTCGATCTGGGGAATTGGATAATGAAGCTAAGATGGCAACAAAGCCGATGAAATGATGCTGCTCGTGGTATATCTATTTTTTCTCCTCTTTATCGGTTAGAGGGAAAATCATTTCGCGCTATCCTACGCAGTATAATTTTAAATAGATAATAAATATGTGTAGTTAGTTAGAATTAGAAAAAGACATAGAATCACAATTATACAAACAGTTTTTAAAATTTGCCAAATTTCTCTTAAGTATGTTGTCTAATTAGCATAGGTTAGGACATCCACAACGCATGAGATATTTATAGCCCTGTGTTAGTGTGAAAAAAATGTGTAGAAGGGTCAATTTCAACTCTAATGTTAGAGTATATAGCACGAGTAGCATCATTTCACCGGCTTTGTTGTCGTTTTAGCTTCATTATCCAATTCCCTAGATTAAGCAAAACCTGATTGATCCAATCAGCGTTCACACCACAATCAATTGAACAAACGAAATTTCATACCAAGCTTGACTTTGCCAAAATGTTCATGAGGCCTGATTTAAGTTTGGTGAGATGAGAAAAAAATAAAATTAATGATCTAGATAGTGTGATGGTTCATTAGATTGTTGACTGTCACGAAATTTAAATCGATCACACTGCTGGGAATCTATCTTTTAGCATAGTCTATTTCATCAATGGTAGCCTCGTTGGCTGTATGAAACATTTTAATCTAAACCCACTGAATAGAATTTGTATTTGCACAAATATTAACAATATTGTCGACCTTTCATATGACTCTACCATGTCTTAGCTTCACTCTCTTTGTCCCATTTGAATACTTGGAATTCTTGTCTAAATGCAACTTCTAGACTTTCCCATATTGATCCTCAAATGCAATCATATTCCATTTATTTAGACCCACGAACTGGACAAATGCCTTCGGGATGTGCTGTTAAGGAGAAACACAGATAAGATTCAATACTGAGCAAATATAAGTTTAAACCAAAAGGATATAATATAGAGATTTAATTAATAGGTGGAGATTAAAAGAGAAGCAAATAATTAACCATATAAGATTTTTTTGGGTCCCCATTAGAAGCATTAATGGTGGTAGCAAAATAAGGAGTATCCAAAGAAAAGTTTGGTGTGGCTTCAGTGGACTTTTTCCCTGTAAAAAAATTTAAAACAATGAGGAGAAGAATAAAACAACACCCTGGTCTAAGAAAGATTAAATATTAAGGAAAGAAATTACTTTTTTGAGTCTTTGTTTGGCGACATTGAAGTTGTTTAGCCATAAGTACTTTGTGCTTAATTGAAATATTTTGTGGGAGATCAAGACTATGAAAGAGGAAACACCTTGCAGAACACATACGAAGACAAAAGACACATCCAACGAACAGAGAAAAAAAAAAAAAAAAAACCACACATACGGCATCATCTCTATGCTCAGCTGTTGACAACAAGATATGGACACCCTGACACAACAGAAGACTCAATCATGCTCCAATCGTGCGAATCCCACCGCCTTAACAAAAGAAATTTCAATCGGCTAATTGAGACATTTGAGTGTCGTTTCGAAGAGAAAATCAAGCGGAATGTTGTCATATTGAACGAATTAAACAATAGCAAAAGTGAATAAGTTGATTGGATTGTTATTGCTCAATTCGTCCAATACGACAACTTCCCGTTGCATTTTGCACTCAAAACGACGCTTGATTATGTTGATTGGGCGATTCCATTCTTGAATGTTACTATTCAAAATTTGCACGTGGGGATGAGCATGTAATGGGGTGATATGCACAAATTACTGTAGAAGCTCAAAGTTCAGGAACTCATCGAAATTCCCTCAAAGTAGAATTGAGATATATACCATTTTGTCTTATACATGAATCAAATTATATTTTATAGGATATCAGATAATATAATAGCATAAAAGCAATACTGTATAAGATAACAAATACTTGGAGAAGATCAAAGCTTATCAACTTATCGAAATTCACTTGAAAGAAGATTGGCGAGAAAGTGATTGAAAGAAAATTTACCCATGCAAGAATAGACTGGCAGTGAGCTAGGTCATATTTTTTCCACAGCTTTTCTTCTCATTAGAAACTCCAGAAGAACAATTTCAAAAGGATACACATTACTTTTATTGGTTAGTTTAAAATTAATGGACATAATTTTAATGAAACCATTTCAATATACTTAACAAGTCACTTCACTTCACCTATGCCTTTGGAGGCTTCCATTAGAGTGCAAAATATGTGTATTAAAGGTGAACATGCCCTTAAGATCCTCCACCAAACTGACCCTCACAATAGGCCTCAAATCAGAGAGAGAGAGAGAGACTGACTTTGACAAAACAAACTTTAGTCTCCAAATTAATAATATAATTTACTTAAATACGAAAAAAAATATAAAAAAAATTTCAGGAGCAGTAGCCCAGAGTTTTAATAAGCCTTGAAACCCTTTTGAGTTATTTTCTTTAGTTTTCTTTGTGAGGTCTTATAAGTTATGTTATGTGCTGAAATACTCATTTAGTAATAGATATCGATTTCTATTTGGATTTCTGAAAGTAGAATTTGAATGCTTATATAGTTATGTTATATTTTGAACATATAATTGGTTGTGTGTTTCCTGCAAATGTACAAAACAAGAGAAACTATATTAAGTTTCATCTTATATTAAAAAAAAAAAAAAAAAAAAAAACCACAAGATATAAATGGAATTTTTTTCAAACGAATTTAAATAAAAAACTTTTAAAAAAATCTAAATAATAATACAATGGCATTTCTAATATAATTCAATTTAGAGGCAAAGTAGAAACAATTTAAACTATTATTATAGTTTTTTAACCAGGAACAAAAGTTAATCTATGACATAAAAAATAGGAATAAATAAAGCATGATAGTATCTTGATATCTATTTTACTAAAAGAAGATAGAGAGCAGGAAAAAAAAATAGAAATAACTTATAAGGCCTCACAAAGAGAACTAACAAAAGAGCTCAAAAACTTCTCAAGGTCTATTAGGCAGCATAAAAAAATTAGAAAATGAGAATTTAATATCAAAAGTAATTGTTTTTGCCTCACAATCCTGCAACATTTTTTGCCTAATAGACCTGCTGCACAAAAAGAAACAAATAAAGAGATATTGCATCCCTGACAATTTTTCTTTCTTGCAACAAACCATTCAACTAAAAAATAAGGAACAAATAGAGAGCGAATCAACAATGGTAATATTAGATCTAAGCACAAATATATGTAAAACATACTCAACAAAAGGGAACAAATTTCTGTCTATTTTAATCACAATCAGAAAGAGAAACCTATATAGCAAAGAAAAAAACGAGGAAGAAAAACAATATTCATTAATTGAAATAAGCGAAAGGCATAAAAATAGTTGAAAAATAAAGCAGAAAATAGGAGCATATGATTCACCTGTTAGTTGAATTACCAAAGCAGCAACATACTGGTCCTTCTTGGCTTCCAAGGAATCTTTAAGGGTCCTAGGGAATAAAATACCAATAACAATCAATTGCCATGAGAAAGACAAGATCCCTACATTTAAACAATTAATAATAAAAGGACGATTAGGAATCAAACCTCAAAACATAGATCTGATATAGACAAAAGATCAAGGGGTGCATCATTTGCTTATGAACATGGATTTCGAGAAAGCTGAGGCCAATCAGAAGACTGCAGAATACATCTCCTTGGAGGATTTCCATAATTTTATTATCACCACCACTACTACTACTACTACACACACACACACACACACACATATATATACTATATACATACATTCATTTATATTCGAATGCGTGGAGCAGTTCATCAATTCATTTACCATTTTTAATAATAGTTGTTTATTATAGTTGTATTTTTGATAATCAATTCATTTATTTTTTTTTTTTTTTTTTTTTTTATAGAAAAGGTTCAATTGAGCGAAATAAGATCACCAGAGCAAAGTAAGCTTCTACAATCTACAACAAAATAAAAGACAAATTTTTTTCATTACAGGATTTGTAGTACATCATAAACTATTAAAGTTGTACAAAAAAAAAAAAAAAAAAGGAAAACACAAAATAGTAACTGAGTTGCTAATCAGAACAAAAAGAAAGCCCATTTAACAGTTCGACTGTTTAGTGCTATAAAGGTAGCACGATTAAAAGTTAGTATTCAATAGCCAGAACAAAAAGCAAACCCATTTGATAGTCCGACTCTTCAGTGTTAATGGGATAACACGAAATTTAACCAAAGGAATATCACATCTCCCAAAAGTTTAGCTGAGTTCAAATATGCATCTATCACCGAAGTGGAGATTGTTTGCTTCATGGAAATTCGCCCAATCTTTTTTGAGTTTTACTCTCCTGGTACCATTTATATATTGTCCCCCTCTCCAGCTGAAATGTCCACACATTCTTAGATATATCTTTTATTAAAATTGTATCCACTGTATGAAGACCAGCTGAACGAGCAAATTCTATCGGAATATGCTGAAACGTATAAATCAATAAGAAGAATCAGTGATTCAATATAGATCATACATGTAACAATATAAATATATGAAATAAAGTATTATCATAAACGAGAATGAAATAAAGGACTATTGAAATAAAATAAAGCATGCATAAACCATGTAAGGTTTTTTGGGGTGACAATTTGATGCGTTCAGAATAACAACAAAATTAGGGCCTAAATCTGAAGACGGCTCTGCTCGCTGAAGCATTTTCTGACCTACAAAATACAACCAAAAGTAATGGTAATTAATAATCAACAAGATGAAAATATCTATAGCAATTTAATAAATATAAAAAAAAATAAACTGGAAATGTACATATGAAAAAGTAGAAATAATTACTCTTGATATTTTCTTGATTTATATGCTGACAGAAAGGTTCATCTATTACTTTCTCTTTGATTGGCATTCGTGTACACTCATTAAAATCCTTCATACAACCACTATGACCAAATACATAGACAAAAAAAGTGGACTTGCCTATTCGTTCAAAAACAAGAATTTCTCCAAATCTTATTTTATGGTGGGCGACAAAGATAGCCCAACCATCAGCAAAGTGGATTTCTGTTTCATTCTCCACGTGCAACCATACACGCCAACTTCCTTTGTAAGTTGTCAGCAAGCAATCTTCAGATATAGTCTTGATCAACCGTGATCGTTTTGTGAAAACTTTGGGTATCAGCTGCAGCAAAAGATGAAACATATCTCAACTATAAACACTGTTGCTCCATCTGATGTGAACCACAAAAAGAAAAATTATCCTACAAAACAACATATAATAGCAAACAATAAGATAAAGATAGAATATTACCATTTGTGCAGAAAAATTATTCACCATAACCTTGAAAAACCAACTGGAGTATAATTTTCTTTCACTTTTCTCTGGCTGTTCCATGGCTGAAAAAAATAATATTGAATTTTTTCGTCATATAATATCACATCAAGCATAGGAATATATCAAATCAAAGTAGGAATATGAGACGGTAAAATAAGGTGATAAATTAATCCCAATTATCCACTAAAGTTTAAAAGAAACCCGTAGTAAGATCAATTTCTGTGATACAATGAATAGATTATTCGATTTTAACCAAGAGCCACCTGTGAAGTATCTTTGAACGATAAAGCATAAATATGAGGTACTGAAGCATAAACAAAGCAAAAATAATAGAAGAAAGCTGAAAATAGCTTTCTTTTATGAATGCTAAAAATTCAGCATCTCAAAGCCGAAAGCGAAATTAAAGTGGCCATGCTTCACATGTGCCTGGAGTAAATTCAGGGATATCTCTACTAAGGATTACAACAAAATCAAAATAATTTTGTTTCTATATATTCACTTTCCCCATTATAAACCCAACCATAGCAACAGTGGAAAGTTTCTTTTTTTTTTATTTTTATTTTTATTTTTTTTATTTTTTTAAAGTGAAGGACTCTTACCTCAGGTTTGTTTTGGTTAGAGGTAGCTGAACATAAAAGTAAACTCTATTATATAAGCTACAAGTGAAACTGTTAGTAACCTCTCTACCAATATCTAAACATAGAACACACATCAGAAAAGCAAAATTAGAACCCTAATATGAACAAATTTGTCTAGGTAAACCCAATAAAATACATCCATGGAAAATATACGAGATTTGGCTAAAAATAAAAGGTAAAAAAAGATCGCCATAAATTTAAAGAAGCCACGAAAATCAACTAAATAAGCTCCAACAAATAATGAATCTCATACCTTAAACAAACAGACATAGCCAATGAAACTCAGCCCATCCACTGGACATATTATTTTCACATATTTTGCTATATAAACCACAAGATATGATATAAACACGGGGATGAGCAGTAGAAAGTTGCTTTGGTGTATTATTTGTTTGTGCAATACTATGATTAAGCTAAGTTGAAATGAAATGGTTGAAAGCTATTATTACAGCTCAAGCAAAACCAAATACTAACATCCATAGCAAACACAAAGAACATAAGAGTAGTAATTATTCAAAAAAGAAAAAAAAAAAAAAAAACACACACACACACACACCCATCTCAATGAAGCAAATCTATGGTTCGTTAATTTATATTTGCATATTGCAATTATAAAGGAGCCTCATGAATCAAAGGTTAGGCGTCTGACCTATATGAGACACAGATAAGTAAGAGATATAAAAATAGAGAACTTTACACTAACCCGAGATATAAAAACAAAGAACTTTACACTAACCCATTAACCTATTGAACTCAAATTTACTATCTTTGAACTTTCTACATCAATTTCCTTCAAACATCATGAATAAGAATCAATATGCATATATAAAGAAATTTTCTTAGTAACCAAACAGAAACTGAACAAAGCACCGCCGAACAGCAAGAATCAACGCCGGAGAAGAAACCTTATCGGAACCAAGCACATAAATTGTATTCGTAAACCTCATATATATTCAGAATTAAAATAAGTGAAAGACATAAGAATATCAAATCTAAATCACATTATAAGTAAACAAAAATGATCGAAAACGAAGAACAGCAGATATTCAGACAGATAGAGCACATGCCAGAAAAAATATGAAGCAAAAAGCATGCCACAAACAGAAAACAAATAAGAAGAACCATGATATGGAAAATCGAACAAATTTTACACCAAAAAATAAAATAAAAAGCCAACAAACCTTATTATTGTTCAACTTTCACTGAAATAGATTGCGAAAGATGAATTTAGAAAAAAAAATATTCAGTTTTTTTGAAGAGAAAAAGTAGGGAAAAGTACCGCCGAAGCAAGACACTACCGTCACACAGCAAAACACCAACGCCGAAGAAGAAACCCTATCGGAACCGAACACACACCACCGCCGAACAACAAGGACCAACGCCGGAGAAGAAACCCTATCGGAACCAAGCACAAAAATCCACCCAAAAAAAAAAATCGTGTCTTCTAGAAGACACCACTGTCTGAGAGGAGACCCCAACGCCGGAGAATAAATCCTATTCGAACCAATAAATCCTCGAATCGAATCTGGGCAAAAGAAGAAATCGAGCTATAGAGACGAGAGCATAGGGGTAACCATAAGAGAAAAGAGAGATATGGGAACAGAAAGAGAAAATGTGCACAAGAGAAAAAAGAGATATGGGAACAGAGAGAGAAAAGGGCGACACCTTGCCACAACGCAGTTTGCAGATTGCGCACGACAGGCAGCCTGTTAGTTTCACATTTGAATCGAGATACAAATTGGCCCACACGTGCACACGTGCCGTATGCGAGAAATCAGCAATTGACAAAATCAGTGTCATTTTAAGAGGAAATCAGCAAAGATTGGTGCCGTTTAAGATTAATTAAACAGTAACTTTTCAATCGACTTATTCGCTTTTTTACAAGTAAAAAAGATATAGAACAGCCTCACAAGTATGAGGAGTGTTCATTCATGGTTTTAACCCCTCATAATAGTGCGAATAATATTAAATTTAAGTTGGGGGTGGCATTCTCTTTCCTTCCCATTTTGTCTTTTGCACTTATCTTTGCACGCATTAAGGACCATGCATATTTCAAGTTAGGGGATAAGATTTTGTGTTGGAGTTTATTTTTTTTTTTAGTCATTCTCCCAGTTACTTAGTGATTTTGAACTTGTTTTAATGTGTGTATGCTTGTGCAAATATGTAAATCTCTGAGTCATGCCTTGTTTTGAGCATATGTTTATTTGCCATATAAAGTTGTTCTCCATTAACCATAGCTTGAGAAGTAGAAAATATCCCTTTATCTGAACATATGTGGCGAGTAGCTCCAGTATCCACCCACCATTCTTTCATATTATGCATCAAATTCACTTCAAATACCATAGTAGCAAGATTCATGTCACCCATTATATCAGAAAGAGTCTCCACTTCTGTCACATTAGCTTGAGCATTCTTTTTAGTTCATTGGTTCTTTCGATGACGACAATTCTTTGCATGATGTCCCGACTTGTCACATACGAAGCACTTTCCTTTGAACCTCTTTGGTTTGCCACCTCGGTTCCTCCTTTGGACCATTGAGAGCTTTGGATCTAGAACTTCCGCTTTTTATTATTATTATTCTTTGGCGCTTGCTTCACTAAATTGGCTTTTGACTCCATCGGATTTTTACCGTTGTCCTTTTCAGAATTTCGGTTATATTCTTCAATCCATAATCTCACAATCAAGTCTTCAAGACTCATCTCCTTATGTTTGTGCTTCAAGTAGTTTTTGAATTCTTTGTAAGATGGAGGTAATTTTTTAATTGAAGCAACAATTTAAAAAGATTCACTTAAAGACATACCTTCAACATGAATTTCATGTAAAACAACTTGAAGCTCTTGCACTTGACATATGATAGTCTTGGAGTCTAGCATTTTATAGTCAAGGAATCTGCCCATAACGAACTTTTTTAGCCCGGCATCTTCCGTTTTGTACTTTTTGTCCATCGAGTCCCATAATTCCTTATCAATCTTTATTGGACTATACACATTGTATAATATTGTTTGCACAAAAATTGGCCTTCAGTGTACGCGGGCGTGCCAAAACTAGATGAGTTCAAGATCAGAGCCAATCCTTTTGACCCCGGGCGCCGATTGATCAGAGGAAAGCCAAGAAATCAATCAAATTAATTTTCGACCGATCAATAAGCCACCTAAAAATCAAGGATGGATGAATAGATAACAGGCGACTGTGAAAGGGTTGGGGTTCTTCCCTTTATCAGGGTTCTTTTTTGCCTATGACGAATCAATAGGACTTTAACATAAAATTAAAGAATGAAATGAAGAATGTAGAAGAGATTAAACGAATTGCAATTAAACTAAATAAGTAGAATGAATTAATTTAAAAGCAAAGTAACAGCAAACTAATTTAATTAAAGTAAGAGCAGGCTAATTTAATTAAAGTAAAGTGAGCCATTCTATGGAAATTGCAGTAAATTACCATGAAAGAAGAATGATTACAGCTAATAAACTGAAGAACAATTGATGAAATTGAAATGTTTAGAAGCTAAACTAGATAAAAAGATAAACTAGGAGGAGTTTTTGGTGACGTTGAGTTGTGTCTTCTTGAGCCTTCATGTCTGATATTTATAGAGAAAATCCAAGGCTGCTGGCTCTTTCCCACGTGCCCCTCTTGTTGCTCAATTTGTGGCTATTGTGCTCCAGATTATGTGTTGCCACATCGCTTGATAATAGGGAGAAGTTGCTACCTCTTTGACTCAGTCAAGTGAACTATGCTTTGCTGATTTTTCCTCTTGATCTTTTACTGGTTTGGTGCTGGACTGATGCTAGCCTGGTGCTAGCTTTGCTGATTTTGGAATTTGGCCTCTCATACGTATTTGAACTTTGCTGCTGGATTAGGCTTCATGTGATTTCATTGGGCTACTTCTAATCAATTTGCTAGACTCTAAATTCCTTGTGGCTCAATCAATAAGCCTACTTGGAATTTGCCCAACCCATTTTAAATATGGCCTAACATTTATTTATGGTATAACATTTGCCCCCCCCAACTCTTTGAAAATTGAGAATTTCCCGGCACAATTTAAAAATTTTTAAAGAGTTGTTTCAAATAGAATTTCTTCGGTCACTTGACCGAAAGATTTTACCACTTGACTTACTTGAATGCTTCGTAGAACTCATCACCACACCAAAACTTCATTTAAATCATAACTTTAGCCGTGGGGC
Organism: Hamamelis virginiana; assembly: GCA_017140935.1. Taxonomy (NCBI): domain Eukaryota; kingdom Viridiplantae; phylum Streptophyta; class Magnoliopsida; order Saxifragales; family Hamamelidaceae; genus Hamamelis; species Hamamelis virginiana. The sequence continues at coordinate 1,895,934 of JAESVK010000096.1, read as the reverse complement.
CAAAATTTTATTTGTTAAAAATAAAAATAAAAACTACTTGCTTGGCCTTATTAAATTCTACCCAACTAAAACAATTATGGCCAAGCACCCAAAATTTCTCATACTACTCTTGGCCAATAATATTCTTACTTCTTTACTAGCCATCCAACTTTAGCACTAACTTGATGTCATCCATAAATCCAATATGGATAAGAATTCACATAAGCATGTTGGATAAACATCGCACTTTGTCGAAGCGTCGCAACTTCTTCAACAATACCAAAAACTCTACCTCTATCAAAATTTTGAGGTTCCTCATAAATAAACTCAACATCAAATGGCTCACCTAAATGTTTCCATTTGATTTTTGCATCCTCGTACACATTCTGGTATTGAAATTGGCAATTTCGACCATCATATCATCATTTTGGTTATCATTCCCCATATTTCGCCCATGCTGGCCAGAAAATGCTGGTCGAAATGATGAAACATAACCAAAATCGGAACTATTACGATCATTAAATAGATCACCAAAATGATATTCATAATTTTGGCTACACGGGAAGCCAAAATGACCATCAAATTGGCGATAATTTTTGCCAAGATTACCATTATCTTCCTCAATGCTAGAGATTGACCCATAACACCTTGATACTTACTTGGCTTAAATGATGACATAGGTGCAAGCATTCGGCGGAAGTCAACTGTTGCCACGCCGAGCCTAAAAGTAGGTGGTAACATTTCCACCTCCGCTTTCATTTGTTGCTTTTTTTTTTCAAGGAATTTCAATAACCCCTTATCGATATGCTCCTGTATCACATTTCGAAAAACAATACAATCGTTAGTGTTATGCCTTTTTGAATTATGCTACTTACAGTACTCCACTTTTTTCAACTCTTCAGGCGGTGGGATTTTATGTCCATCAGATAATTTTATCACTTTCACATTTAAAAGATGGTCAAAAATCTCGCTCGCCTTAGATATATCAAAAGAATATTGTTTGGATGTCTCATAAACATATTTCCTGGTAACTTGGACATCCTTATCTTCTTTATACAAGGCTTGGCATACAATGGGTTTTTTGGCAACAATTTCAACCACAACAATATCATAATTTGGATCATGATAGTGTAGACATCCATTTTTGACCATGAGTATGGTCATGAATGGTTGCCTATGTTTAGAAATGAAATAGGGTATCAAAACCCTAAGTTCCCAATTTTACCCCTTGTGGGTAATTAGATAGATGTCATTATCACATGTGTGTTTTTAGGTCAGATTGAGTCGGTTCTTTTTGCATTAGGTTTTTAGAGAGTCTAGGAGCATCCCTGCAAAATTCCATGGCATTAATTCCGAGCAAGGCTTGATAGAAAGTAAGGCCTTTTGTGACTGAAGGGCAGTTTGGTCATTTGAATCACAAAAGCCCTGAATGACTGTCGATCTTGTCTCAAATGGTCTCAAGGCTTTGGCATAGATATTCAAAGTGTGTTTGGTAGCTAAGTTGATCAGTGGCAAGGTCTATGGAGCTTTCTGGCTCATGATTGGCTCTTGAGGCTCGAAAGGCCCTTTCAAAGCCCATATTAGGGTTTCGACCTGAAGCGACCGGGATTTCGATATTTTTATTAAACCAAAGTCTTTAAAGGCTTCAAAACACTTTCCTAAAACATTTTAAAACTTGTTTCAAGAAGAAGAAATGATTTCGAAAGCAATCGGTTAGCAAATTTCAAAACCCTAATTTGGGCCCGGCAGGCCCTAAACAGCTAATCGGTCGACTTTTCCCTAAACCTTTGACCTTGGTCAATGAATTTTCACTTCAAACTCTTCTAGAAACATGGAGAATCGAATCAAGATCGTTTTGGCGCTTGAATCGTCGAATTTGGACTTCAAACGAGCCCCAAAAAACGGAAAACAGTCGAGACGGGTCGGGAGAAGCCCAAAATAGGTCAAATTTGGGCTGAAGAATCGATGACCATCCCTCCCCGGATGGTTGGCCGTCCCTAGGGGACGGTTGGCCGTCTTAGGGTGGACAGTCATCCATTCTCTCGCCCAGTAACTGCTAATAATCAGTCTTTTACCTGCCTAGGACTTTTTAAAGCCTTGCCATGTGTCCAGTTCGGCCATGGGGGCTTTTGGATGAGTATGAACACCTTGGAAGGCTGGTTTTGAGCCCTTGGATCATTCCTAGGAGATTTAAACTCAGCCATTGATTAAACTCAGGCCTCCCTATAAATAGAGGGCCCTAAAATCAGTTTCAACACACAGAAATAAGCTTTAGAGAGCTAGCTTGGAGAGTAGAGGCTTGAGCAATTGCACAAGCTTCCCCCATAGCACTATAGCTTAAGTTTTAGAGTCCTTGAGGTCCTTGGAGTCCTTGGAGCTTGAGGAGAAGGCTTGAAGCAATGAGGCAGATAAAGAGGTTAGTAGTTTAAAGTTTTTTTTTTTGCAGTTTTCTTTTCTTCTTCTTGTTCTTCTTCTTCTTTTATGATCATGTTAGGTTAGGTTTTATTTCCTTAGTATATAGGGTTTCGTTCATTATTAATATGTATAGAGTTTAGTTCATTGTAAGTATGCATAGTTTAGGTTCCATATTTTCTTTTAGTATGCATGATAGGCTAGTTTATTTTTAATATATATGCATATTTCTCTTCTTCTATTTCTCTTTAGTCATATCATATTAGGATTGGTTATTTAGGACTAAGTTCATGCATGTTTAAGGTTAGTTTATAAATCATATGCTAGTATTTTTAGGATGGATTTGTGTTGTTCATATTAGGTTGTTAATCTATCAAAGTTTAGTATTAATATTATTCTCATCATAGTTTATTTTTATCATTTGGGATGTTTGATTAATATATAAAAATATGTTCGAGGGAGCATGCAAAGGTGAGTCCCTTCTCTTGTGGTTAAATACTATGTATGATGGTAGTTTTAATATGCATATTAGGTTGCATTTAGTGCATTCTTTTACTATTTTTATTCATTGTTTTTAGGGTTTTAAATACACTTTTTGATCACTTTCAAATTTGTCCATGGGTTTAAAGTGACCTAAAAGTGCATTAAAACTCATTTTTTAGGCTTAAATCAACTTAGAAACATGCCTAGGTTCCCATAGATAACTTAGATTGCATTTAGGCCATTTTCATGCATTGTTTACAATCTTTTATACATTTTTATCTATTTTTCCAGAAATTCCAGCATGCATTATTTTACTATTTTAGGTTGTTTAGATTATTTTAGGATGTAGTTAGGGACTCTAGGTTAGGGGAGCCACTTGGCTCCACCTAGGATTCTTCTTTGTTGTAAGAATCACACTAGATTTAGGATTCTAATGAATTTAGGATCCTATCTTCGAGAGAATTTCTAAAATTAATGTTTTATCAAAATTAATCTACAATTAATTGAATCCCAATGAAATTGGAACTCTGAGTTTGATTTGGAATGAAATTCCACCCTTTAAAAGGATTTGATTTGGGATAGAATTCCCACTTTTGAAAGAGTTATGATTTGATAAGAATTGTGTTTCAAAAGGAATTCCAAGTTCATTGGGAATCTATTAATTGATGAATTATTTTCTAAAAAGAATTTCAAACTAATAAAAACTCTCGAAGATAGAGTCTTGAATGAGATAGAATGCTAATGATAGTATAGTTCATTACAATAGGAGAATCCTAGGTAATCGAACTACCTGGACTTTGATCTTTGTCAAGCAATTGATAAGGCACGTAGGCAATCAATAGGATGCAAGTCCAATCTTAGGTTGACTCTAGTCTCCTAAGATCCTTAGGATTGTGTATACTTTTGTCCAATATATTATTATTATTATATATTAATATTCATATTTTGTGGTTGATTAGATATACTAGGATTGTTTTGAAAAGATTTTGATAAAGCCTAAACTTAATTAGGAGACCTTTAATTAGGGCGAAATGGGTACCTACAAGGAGTTCCTTGGAACCTTCCCATTTCGTAACCTAGCCCCCGAATCCAACTTTGATTCAAAAGACCATGCTTTTCCAAAATATGGGGTCAATGTTTTATTGAAAATAAAACTCTTTTTGTGCTTTCCTTGTTCCCTAAAAATAAGGTGGCGACTCCTAGTTTTTTATAAACTCTCATCCCTTTTTCAAAAACCCTATCTTGAGTGGATAATATAGAAGGATAATAGAGAAGGATAAATCGAGACGGATAAACATCATCCACAATCCACTCAAGAAAACACCCCCCAAAGAGTGAACGAGAGGCCTCCCGATCTAGGTTGGCTGGTTCACAGATAGTAGGTACCCAAAGATGAACTTTTCATTTGGGATTCCTCCTTCAATAACCTCATACCTTGCTACTCTGGCTGATAACTCAAATAAATCATCAAATTCCATTCCATCAAATTTCTTGCGTAATTCAATATTCAACCCATTTTGTGCCAATTTAACAAATTCTTTTTCAGGCAAATAAACCATGCATTTACTTCTAGCAATTTTGAAATGAGCTAAATATTTTTCAGCCGACTCTCCAGATAATTGTCTATATCTAGACAAGTCAGCCATAGTAACCTCATGCTCATTTCAAAAAAACTGAGTATGAAATTTTTCTTCCATATCTCGCCAAGTCCCAACAGAATTAGACGGCAAGTTAATGTACCAAGTAAACGAGTGTCCAATCAAAGAACTTGCAAACAACCTTAATTTGTAAAAATCATTAACAGTTTCACTCACCACATTGCATGGTAAACCTTCCGATGTGCTCGACCGTAGATTGATTCCCATCACCAGAAAACAATGAAAATTCAGGAATTTTAAAACCATGTGGGAATTCATAATTACGGTCTATCCACTCCGGATAAGGTTTCCTATATGTAGGTCTGTTCATTCTTCTTGTTGGGTTTTGTCCAACCACCTCTTGAATCATCTTAAAAATAGGGATGTCAATGGGATGGGTTAAAAGGGTAACCCGCCCCGCCCCGCCCCTATTGGGAAGGGTTTGGGAAATAGTTTTGAAAACCCTATAGGGTTTGGGAAAAAAATTAAAAACCCTATAGGGTTTGGGACGGGAATGGGATATGGCTTCTCCAACCCGCCCCGCCCCGAATATCTATGCATATATAATTATACTAAAATCTTTTTTATTTATTTACAATATTTAGTGTTTTAAGATTTTTATCAACTCTATTTTTTTCTATTCTTTTCACTAAGTTAGTGTGTATAAATATATATTTTAACTACTAATAGTTATAATTTAAGATAAAAACCAAAATTTGTTGAGATTATGGTTAGGATTCATTCCAAAATAAAATAAAATTGAAATTAAAAAAAAAATTAATTATTTTTCAAACCCGATGGGAAAACCCGCCCCGCCCCGCATAATTCTCACCCCGCCCTGTCCCGTTTATAGTTGGGATTGGGACGGGTTTGGGAAATGATTTTTATTCATGGGACGGGATTGGGAAAGCAAAAACCCGCCCCGCCCCGCCCCGTTGACATCCCTAATTAAAAATATTATTGCGATCTAACACTGGTGGTTGGTCTAATGCACCTTGATATCTGTTATCTGCGATGTTCTCACCTATTTGAGGCATAGGAGGTTGCCCCCCGAGCCTTAATGGCGGGACCGTCGACATTTGATCTACATAGGGATTTGCCGGCACTATTACAGGCGGCATATTATGACAATTAGGCTCATTTGTCTGACCTCCAAATATTTTAAAGGGTTGTTGCCCCCCGAGTGTATCATCAAATGCATTTCTGCTACCTTGCCTATTAAACGTTGGGTCTGGCCTTGGTTGCCCAATACCATTCCTAAACTGTTGAGCAGGCAACACGGCTGAAATCGCTAGAGGTCTATTCTCAATCAAAGTAGTAGGTGGTAGGCAATGAAGTGGCGTTGACGTCCTAGGGCGCTTAGTGCTTCCCGAGGACTATCCTGCCATTTCGGCCGCTGGAAAATATGATTTACCACCAACACTTTCTTGAGAACGTTCTTGGTTGAACGATCCTTTCTCCATGCTTCGGCTTATGTCAAAAACGGTCTTATTGACTGATCCAAATGCACTTGAGAATTCTTGATAAAGTAGTTGTAAATTACTTGACAAATTCTCACTATTCAACTGAACATTACTTGACAATTTTGCAAAATTTTCCGACATATTGTTTGACATTTCTACAAAATTAGTTGACAATTTTGCATTAATTTCTTGCAAATTTATTGTCATTCTTTCAAGACGTTCTCTCAGGCCCTCCATATGATCAGTATTGCGTTGGACTATTTCCTAAAAAATACCAACAGAAGATAGAGGCAATGTTGGCAACGGCAAGGAAATTTTCTCATGCCGAACACCTTAATGAAGCGGAACTTCCCCTTGCGGGGCATCCCCAACAGGAAGCTACTCGTATTCAAGAAACGCCTTCTGTTTGCTTATTCTTACTTCGAGTCAACATTGTGAACAAAAATAAACTAAAGTCCCACCGGGCGTGCCAAATATGTTTGCACAAAAATTGGCCTTCGGTGTACGCGGACGTGCCAGAACTAGATGAGTTCAAAATCAGAGCCAATCTTTTTTACCCCGGGCGCCGATTGATCAGAAGAAAGCCAAGAAATCAATCGAATTGATTTTTGACCAATCAATAAGCCACCTAAAAATCAAGGATGGATGAATAGATAACAGGCAACTGTAAAAGGGTTGGGGTTCTTCCCTTTATTAGGGTTCTTTTTTGCCTATGATGAATCAATAGGACTTTAACATAAAATTAAAGAATGAAACGAAGAATGTAGAAGAGATTAAACGAATTGCAATTAAACTAAATAAGTAGAATGAATTAATTTAAAAGCAAAGCAACATCAAACTAATTTAATTAAAGTAAGAGCGGACTAATTTAATTAAAGTAAAGTGAGCTATTCTATGAAAATTGTAGTAAATTACCATGAAAGAAGATTGATTACAGCTAATAAACTGAAGAACAATTGCTGAAATTGAAATGTTTAGAAGCTAAACTAGATAAAAAGATTAACTATCAGGAGTTTTTGGTGACGTTGAGTCGTGTCTTCTTGAGCCTTCATGTCTGATATTTATAGAGAAAATCCAAGGCTGCTGGCTCTTTCCCACGTGCCCCTCTTGTTGCTCAATTTGTGGCTGTTGTGCTCCAGATCATGTGTTGCCACATCCCTTGATAATAGGGAGAAGTTGCTACCTTTTTGACTCAGTCAAGTGAACTATGCTTTGCTGATTTTTCCTCTTGATATTTTACTGGTTTGGTGCTGGACTGATGCTAGCCTGGTGCTAGCTTTCCTGATTTTGGAATTTGGCCTCTCATAGGTATTTGAACTTTGCTGCTGGGTTGGGCTTCATGTGATTTCATTGGGCTTCTTATAATCAATTTGCTGGACTCTAAATTCCTTGTGGCTCAATCAATAAGCCTTCTTGGAATTTGCCCAGCCCATTTTAAATATGGCCTAACATTTATTTATGGTATAACAAATATGTTGTCCAATATATTGAGGATGTAGTTCTTGCACAAAAAATCCGAATGTTTCCACGCCTCTAATACCGCGATAGTAAAGCTATCATTCTCATTTTTATTTATTGGGTGTTTTAATCACGTTTTTAAAAAAACAAAATTCATTAAACATTTCGGAAAATACCGCTCATATCCCCAAATGTCTTAACACCCAAATACCCCATTGTCTTTTCATTTTCTTTGGATATTGAGTTGTTTAGGCATGTTGGTGTTGGATCTAAAGTTTTGGGATTGATCTTTGGGTTTTGGGAAGGTTTGAAGCTTTTGGTGAATTCGTGCGGTTTTTGGTCGTTACTAGGCAAATCTAGGTGACCTATATCGATAAAGGTGGTGATCTCTATCGATAGAGGATTACCTCTGTCTGCAGGAGTTTTGGGCAGCAAGGGAGCTCTATCGATATATGGTGTTATGTCTATCAATAGACCTCTCTATCAATAGAAAGTCTATCCATAAACATGACTCTATCGATAGACCATTTTTTCCCATTTTTTCTCTATTGTTTATTTCTCCTCTTTTTTTGGGACTTTCTAGAAATATTGAGGATAAATTTAAGGTTTTGGGAAACCAAAACTTGGGTGTTATGTCCCACTTTGGTTCAGTTAGAAAGTAGAAGTTTAATATGCATTCCTTTATCCTTTATTTCATATCAGGAGAGTCCATGGGAGGACCATTACTCCCCTTAGCTCAGTATTCTTGCATTTAGGCTTGGAAGGTGGCTTAACTTTGAGGTAGGAATATGTTTATTCTTACTAATGCTGATAATGATATTTTGGGGCAGTGCTCATATCATGAACTTTGGAGATTACTTTTTATAAACACCTTAATGCATAGATCATCTTTTCATCTTGATTACTATATGGTTTGATTATACAAGAGTGTTGGCATGCTTATCATGTTGTTTTCTAAACCTTTAATGGAAAATCTTCATGCTAATCTTGTATATATGTGTGTGTGTGTGTGTGTGTGATAAGGTCCATGAATAAATGATAAGAGAAATATATATCTCAAGTTGTTGTGATAGGGAGACTTATATTTCTTATACACATTTATTCTAAAGAGTTCCTACTCATAGGTTTATTAAAGTGGACATTTATAAACCACTAAATGTAGCACAGATTTAAACTAGCTCTAATGGGAGGATAGGTAGTCTTTTCCTATCTGTGTAGTGACAATATAGTTAATCTGTGGGTGCATCTTAGAGAACATGTACACTAAACATGATCTAACAAGAATATTCTTATGGAGTTTTAAGTCAAAAGAATATTCTTATGTTACGTTCATCGAATGGTAATCCTTAGACCTGAGACACCAGAGTTATCTTGTGCATAGGTTATTAGAGTTTGATTGTATCTCGTACATCTTTAACCATCATGATGTAATCGGTACTTATTGGCTCTAATGAGTTATGTATGAAGATAGATGAGTGTGTAATAAGGAATCATCACTCTCACTTTGATGATAGAGAATGTTAAGGTTTGTTCACAAAGATAATTATCATATTGAATCTCTGGCCAGGGTGATAGGTGAACTGTGAAAGAGTTTCATGGGGTTCATCTTATTGAGATTATATTTTTTGGAACATATATCAAGTTGTTAAGATAAGGTTTGACTAATAACCAAACCTAATTATCTTAACAGTGACATTAGGGATGAAGGATTAAGTAACATGAAGGGTTCATTTAGTTCTACTATTCAACCACACCTAGGGTATGTTATGATATGTTGCTAGATGTCACACATGACTAGTGAAGGCCTAATGATAAGTGTTGTCATTGAGGGAAAAATTGGAATTATTCCAATTGAACCTTAAAATAGAAAGTTTCTATTTTTAGAGACATGAGATGTCCCGGTCCACTACTAGGTTGGGGTGAACCCAAAGGGTCATACACATAAAGGACACAAAAAACAGCTCTTTAATTTAAGAAAGGGGTAAGTTTCTAATTTATGTAACTTGTGGGGTCTCTTTTATTAATAATTAATTAAGGATGACCAAGTTGCGAAATTAGAAACCCTAGTATTTGCCTATAAATACAAGGGGATGAGTGCATGCTAGCACTAAGTCCACCCATACCCTAATAGAAGAGAGGCTATCACCCACATCCCCTTAGGGCCGTAAGTTGAGCTTGTTTCTCCATTGTTGTGACCTTCTCTCTCTCTCTTTCTCAAGCTTGTTTTGTTCAAGAGTTGATCAAGTGCAAGGACTTCAAGGAGTTTTGTGTTTGTGTGGATACCTTGGAGGCTTCATACTCTTTGAAGCTTGGATTCGATCAAAAGTTTCATCAAAGGCAAATCAAATAAGTTTATTTAAATTGTTTAAATTGTGTTTTTACTTTAATTCATGATCCTATGCTTGTGCTTGATTCTTTGCTTGATTGTGATAATGGATTCATATTTATAAAATTTCTATCGTATGTTCCTTCCGCTGCGAGTCATTTGATCACAATCTTTCAGCCTTATATCTTGATGTTTACTATGTTTTGAAATGCTGATGGATTTGTTATGATTGGAGTGGTTATTATGGGATTATATGGTGAATGGTAAAGAGTTGAGGCTACTCCTCTATAGGTATTGGTTGAGACTACTCCCATACCAAACGTATTGAAAAGTGTGTTGGCTAACTCATGAGATCAAATGTTATTTGTTGAGATTATTGAGCTTAATACTTGTATATCTTAAAAACCACACAAACAATTACAAACCTTTTTACGAATGATTATATGCATATTTATTATCATTGTTAGTTGAGAACTTTATTCTTACAGAGCATTTAACGCTCATAGTTGTCTTTCATACAACAGGTTCTCAGAGTTATAGGGCAAGATCTCCAGTGCAAAGTGTTTTTCTTACGGTGCTAGGTTGGGTGGTCTTCTGGGCTTTATTATCGCGGAATAGGTAACTACTTTGGGACGGTTGGATATTAGTATATGGTATTTTCTATTTATCCTCAACCTATGTGCCAGAGATGTTGGCACTTTATTATGTATTAGATATATTTATATTTATTGCATGACGCTAATCAGGGACATATGTATGTATTCTTATTTCATATCATGTTTGTTATATCTATCTTCCTTTATGCATGAATATGGAAATATTTATGAGTATATAAAATTGTATCTCCGTTTTGATACGTGTCGACTTATCTGGGACGGTCGGTACAAACGTTAGATTGGTGCTTTACAGGATTGATGGAGTGATGGGATGCAGAAAGAGCGAGAGATGGGGGAATGATAATTGAGGGTTAGGGTTTCTCATTTTCGCAAACGCTGATCGAGAAAAAGAGGGTGGGAGTGAGTAATGAAATATAGAGAGAAAAAGGGTTGATTGAGGGTTAAAGTTTCGCCTCTTCGTGAACACAGAGAGAGAGAGAGAGAGAGAGAGAGAGAGAGAGAGAGAGAGAGTGGGGAGTGATGAATGAGTAGGGCAAGAGTGAAAAAAATGAATAGGGTGGGAATGATCAGCCATAAAGGAATGGATATGGTATAGATAATAAAAGATGAAAGCTAATATAAGACTGTCTTAGAAAATACATTAATATGAGACGGTTTTATTTAAACCGTCGTTATAATGTATAAAACAAAGATGTTTAACTATAACTGTCCTCTTTTGTTACCTAACACAACTGTTTTGAGAACTGTCTTCTTAACACTGTCTTCTTTGACAGTTGTTCTAGTAGTGTGTTGAGATAAAAGGTGATGCAAAGCACGTAATTGATTGCGTTATGGGGGTTTCTTTGATGGTTGAGGAGATTGTAGTGGTATGTGAGGATGTCTGATGCTACATTGATGATAGTTCAAACCACCGTTTCGCTGTTATACCTCGGAGTTGTAATAAGGTGGTGGATGCGTTCTCCAAAATTGCATTTCTTTTTTTTTTTAATGATGATACTCTAGTTTGGTTTGAGGAGAGACATGATTGGTTAGCACCAATTCTCAAGGAGGATCTCACTATATTCTCAGTTTTTGATGCTTGAATAAAACATAAGGGGGCGTTTGGTTGGGTGTAAAGTGCTATGTAATGTAATCTGAGATTACATTACATAGCTTAAATCATGTTTGGCGCGTTATGGAGCGGATGTAATCCACTTTACGGGTGTAATCTATCATGAAGAAAGGCTGTAAAATGGATTGCAGACTTCAACCAATGTATTCTGAGTAATGTAATGTAATGTAATCTACTTTACAGTCAATTAAATTACATGGCTACCAAACGCATTTCTGGGTAATGTAGTGTTATTCTGGATAATGTAATGTAATCTACTTTACAGTCAATTAAATTACATGGCTATCCAAATGCATTTCTGGGTAATGTAATGTAATCTGACTTCACATCCCATACTCATCCAAACAAGTGGGATGTAATTTGGAATGTAATTTAAATTACCAATGTAATCAAATTACACTGTAATCTACTTTACAGTCAATTAAATTACATTACATTACAGGCAACCAAACGCCCCCTAAGTAGCTTATGACTTCGATCTCTGTGGCACCTCGTATATATATAATATAAGGCCGGCCTTACGCAAAGTTGCGTAAGGTCGGCTCCATATAACTAATTTTAGATCACAGTTCATAAAACTGACCGTTGGATTAGATGCCCTACCTCTGTATGTCATGCCTGCAAAAAATCACAGTAATATGACGGTTGGTTTTTGAAAAAACTGCCGTTAAAAAAATGATGATATTTTGAAGAACAAATAAGTTACATATTTTCATATTGACATATTTCAAAAACCAACCGTCAGATCACTGTGATTTTTTGTAGGCATGACATACAGAGGTGGGACATCTAATCCAACGTTCAGTTTTATGAACTGTAATATAAAATTAGCCATATGGAACCGACCTTACGCAACTTTACGTAAGACCGACCTTATATTATCATGTCTGTATATATATATGTTTTTTCAACGGAAGTTATCTAAACTTTGGCCTCATCCTCTCCGGCCTCCTGATTGATGTTTTGGATGATTCCTCTTGAAAGTTGGGTTACAATCTTCAGGATCTGCCACTATTTGCCACGTTACGTGAATTCCTTTTATATGATCTGGCGGGTTAATTGCTGATGTGGAATGAAGTCGAATAAAAGCATTATCCGCCACACGTTTTCAGTCCACGCCATTATTACACGTAGTTGTGTTAAAGAAGATTTAAAAATAAATAAAATAAAAGAGCATTAAAATTTGACAAGGACATAGCATGGAAAAACGCCATAGGACGCGTCAGCGACACGTTACTCACGCAGTCCTTGTAGGCTCCATGTAGCAGAATAAATATATAAAATGAATATCCGTGCGACGCATCCGCGGTGCTGCCGTCACCATCACCGCTTAAGGTCCCACCCCCTAACCTAACCAAACGCACCTCTCCCTATTATTAAAGAGGCACCTCATCTCTCAATTTTCTCATTCGATCCATCTATTATCCACACGCACAAACATAAACGCAGACGAGTATCGATATTTTTTGGGAATTCATTTCTACTGATTTGTTTCATCATTAGAGCTTGCACCAATTTTCCATTGAATTCAATTCACAGGGAGGGTTCTGTGATTTACATACTTGGTTTTCTTAATTTCTTCTTTTCAGTATATATATATATATTTAAACCACGCATTTTACTTCCTGAGAATCATCTAATCTACGACCAAATTAAACATGGTGGCTTTGGTTTCTCGCACCGGAAGGCATTTACAACGTTACATCGAAGGCCGTCGCCTAATCGTAGGGTTGGTCTCTCTCTCTCTCTCTCTCTATATACATATATTAATGTATGTGCACTGAATCTCTTTCTCTGTCTCCCTCATTAAGGAAATAATTTGATTTCCTTGCAACTTCGTTTGTTTTGTCAAGGAGCGGGAATATGAAAAAATAAATGGATAAATTACCTACTGCAATATAGTATTTCGACTAGCAAGATTAGCTCATGTTTCTCTGCTTTTTTTTTTTTTTTTTTTTTTGAAGAATTTCACCACGAAGATTTTATATTCTCCGGTGAAAATTTTGACATTTTTCTCGGGATTCACTGTAGATTCGCCTGTAACTTTCACCAATATCCGCTATCTTTTCTCACTTTTGTGTAAAAGCATTCCTTTTCGAGAGATTGAGTGGGCTGTGACCTTTTTCTTTTTCATTTTCCCATTTTTTCAACAAAATTTAGATCTCCGAAGTCCTTTCCTTTTTTGAAAGAAAGAAAAGTTAGCATTTTCTTTTTCTTTAACATGGCTTGTTTTTCCTCAAAGTATGAGGAGGGTCTTCATCTAGTTGGCATTTGGAAATAGAAATTAAAGCATGATGGGACAACCTTAAACATTTGGAAAAGTTTTAATTAATGTTTTGATTGTCATGCAAATGGGATCGGTGAAACTCATTTTGATCTCTTGGGGGTCTCAATTTATTAGATAGCCTAACCCACCACCATGTGAGTTATATGAAGGGGTGAAACTCGGATCGGATCGGATTAGGGGTAAATGAGGATCAATCTGAACTTATATATATACACACACGACGGAAGGGTAGTATTATTTTTTTCAGCGTGAACTGAAACCTTTATCTTGTTTCTTCGATATATGCAGGGGCGGAGCTAAGTGCATTGCTAGGGGGACCATGGCACCCCCCAAGTTTTAGAAAACTACCCAATAGTATATATATTTTATTATATATTTTTTTATCTTATATAGACACTCCAAATAGTGGCACCCCTCAAATTTAAGGAGATGGATTAAAAGAACAAATCAAAACCAAAATCTGCAACTAAAGAGTTAGAATCGGCCAAAAAAAAAAAAATCTGAGCACAAGGAGAAAGAAAGAGAGAAAGTGAAATGGAAATTAAGTGAAGAAAAGATAGGATTTTGGATAGGCTCACCCAAATATCAAGAATTTAGGTTTGGTTTTTATCTTCCTCATGGTAAGAATACTTCTCTTTTTTTTTTATACATATAAATATGTTAGTTTGTAGTGGTTTTGAGTAGGTCCCATTCATGAAAAATCTAAAAATTGTGTGCGTCATTTGCCTGTGTTAGACTCTTTATTTTTGGATGAGTTTCTATCATATGATGCTGTATTTTGTGTTGAATATACTGTCGCCTAGAAAATTTGTACGAATTTTTATGATATGGCGATTCTGAACCCTAAAATTTTGTGAAATTATGATTTTGCTTCTATATTATAAAATTGACTATTTTGCGTCATTTTCAAATGGCTAATTTTATCCCTACTTTAAGGTTTTCGGCACCCCCTGAAATAAAATCCTGGCTCCGCCCCTGGATATATGGTTTTTGCATTTAGAATTGGTTGCACTATATCTATACTATTAAGCACAAAAGAAAAAGAAAAAAAATTGTTTGGACTTGTTTTTGAGACTTAATTGAGGGAAATGGTTTTTTCCTCTCATAAATTTATTTATAATTTGCATTTACTTGTTTACTAATTTTCTTTTGGTACATTCTCTTTGCCATTGTGCAGATGTATACCGTATAGATATAAAAGTACCAAACTGACTTCCTTGGAGGATGAGGAAAGAGTAGAAGTTCTTGTGATCAGTTCACAGAAAGGCAAAGGAATGTTGTTTCCAAAGGTACCTAAATTAATGTTAACGTTAATCCAATTTATATAGTCTTTGAAAAATGTTAGTCAATAAGCATGATTACTGATGGGTTTAAACAGTAAAAATACTGTCATTTTAATCCATTTATCACTCATTTCAATTAACCCACCAATGTAATAACCAGGGCGGTTGGGAGACCGATGAATCCATAACAGATGCAGCTTTGCGAGAGACTGAGGAGGAAGCTGGGGTACTAGGCACTATTGAGGTTAGTTTTCTTCTCGATCTATAATAGTTACTTTTCTTCTAAGAAATTTTGGTTTCAGATAACTACCTAATTAACTTAGCTAGCTAATCTAGGCTCCATTTGATTGGTTGCTTGTACTTTTTCATCCTCCTGCTGCCATGGAAATCATTTTCAGTAGCTACAAGCATTAAAAATTAGTGGAGCCTGGTTTTCATAACGTTAGGGGAAGTTATCATTTGCCAAAATACTTGATTTCTTAACCACTCACATTGAAAATTTACTTACAGGGTGAATTGGGTAAATGGAGTTTCAAGAGCAAAAGCAAAGACAGTTATTATGAAGGATATATGTTCTCACTACTTGTTAAGCAGCAACTAGATTTCTGGCCAGAGAAGAACGTCCGTGAAAGAAAATGGGTATGCTTAAATCCAATCCAATTTCTTGTGTAATCTTATTCTGCCCCCCTAATAAATGATTGCATTATTAAACAAAAAAAAAAAAGAAAAGAAAAGAGAAGGAAGCATATATTTGAATAATTGCTAATTTTATGTAAAATATTTTTGTGTAGATGAGTGTGAAAGAAGCTAGAAAAGTTTGTCAGTATGAGTGGATGAAGGAAGCCTTGGAGAAATTAGTATGTTGTCTCGAGTTTCAACCTCAACACGATGAGGATGAAATAGGACCGTGTTCTGTGTGCTAGAAGATCGAGCCAATATGACCTTGTAAATATGAAATATTCAGACGCTGCTGTTAGACTGAAGAGAAAAACTGAAGAGGAGTATGATCGATTAGAACATCCATGCATGCGTGAGTAACAAGGAAGAATAGAAGTTGGCATTTTGATTTTTGTACATTTTCTTTTCTTATTCCGAAGTTTGTTAGATGCACGTGGGTGTGAACACAACTGAAGTTAATTTGAAAAATTAATTGGAAACAAAATGTTGACAAAAAATTGTACAACATTGTTTCTAATATACCTCTTCTTTTGTTTTTAAATCTTCCTTTTGCCCTTTTCTTTTCTGGTTTGGTAGACTGTTCAAAGACCTTGTCTAGGCCCCAAAAAGAGCACACTGCAGAAGTGGAAATGCTGAATTTCACCATCTAGCTGTTCATGCAATCTCTCTCTCTTAACATACGAATATCCACTAATGCTCTGTTGTTGCATTGCCAAGAAATAAAGATTCTATGCTTCCGTCTGTTTGATTTCTCTGCAATTAACTAGAGCATATATATATATATATATAGAGACACTTTAATAAGTTAATAGTATATATTTTTTAAAAGTTTGAACTTTCAATGGTAGTTTAAACCAAAACTACTGTGGACCGCTGATGGTATGCCTTAAAAAATCCAACCCAAATTATAACATGACCTGTACTGGCTCGAAATCCAAATGTGAAATAAACACAGATGTGCGCAGAATTGAATGAGTCATGTTTCATGTGCCTAATTTTTAAGATTATTAAGAATTGGTTACAACAGTCTGTGCAGCGAAGTCATCTAATTGGATTATTGGAGAGTGCAGATCAGTGTTCTAGAATCATTGACTCTAAATAACATGGTTTGGGTTAGAATGGTTCCCAAATTGCCTAACTTGCCTACTCTTTTGCATTAAATTAAAGAGAAGTACTAGGAGTCCCGTCCCCCATTCCCGTTTGGTTTCCCGTCTCACAGTGAAAACACAAAACATTGAAAACACTAAAATAGTGAAAACCCAGTGTAAGAGAGAAAATGAGAGAGAAAGAAGGGGAAGAAGATGAGGATGACTGAGAAGAAGAAGAAGAAGAAGAGGAGGAAGACAGTGAATGGAAAAAAAAAACACAGTGAAAACACCAAACAGTGAAACCCCATTGAAAGAGAGAGAAAGAGAGAGAAAGAGAGAAAATAGGGGAAGAAGAGGAGGAAGACAGAGGAGGAGAAGAAGAAGAAGAAGAAGAAGAAGAAGAGAGAAGAGGAGGAAGACTAAAAAAACAAAAAAAGAATAAAACAGTGAAAATACTAAAACAGCGAAAACACTAAACAATGAAAACCCAGTAAAAATAGAGAAGAGAGAGAAAGAAGGGGAAGAGGAGGAGGAAGACAGAGAAGAAGAAGAAGAAGAAGAGGAAGAATGGAGAAAAAAAAAAACAGTGGAAACACTAAAACAGTGGAAATCCAATGAAAAAGAGACAAAAGAGAGAAAAAGGGGAAGAAGAGAAGAATAAGAAGAAGAGGAAGACTGAAAAAAAAAAAAAAAAAAAAAAAAAAACAGTGAAAATGTTTTGAGCACAGAAAGGAAAAAGAAGAAGAAAGAAGAAGAACCAACCGCTACTGCTGCAACATCTTTTATTAGCACAGTAAAAAGAAGAAAAAGAGAAGAAGAAGAAGAAGAAGAAGAGGAGGGAGAGAGAAGTACCATTGCTGGAGCTGCTGCACGCCTGCTGGAGTTGCTGGAAATCTGACCAATTTTATTGCTAGTAGCCACGTGATATGGTAGCCATGTGATATGGTAAATCAAAACGGGAAGAGGGTACGGGATTTTGAGCATTTTCCTAAATTAAATTATACTACAAAAATATTAGAGTTGGTTTCCATTATGGGTCTAGTGGATTCTTATTTTTTAGAACCAAAAGAAAAGAAATTTGGTTAAATTAATACAAAAGACGATTTTTCCATCTGTCCTATGCAAAAGCAAATCAAATTAAATAACAGAAGAAGAAGAAGAAAAAAAAAAAGAAGGAAGAAGAGAAAATCACGTTATCTCAATCAATGCAATCAGATTCACTGCTTAAAAAAAAAAATCCAAGAGAGGTACTTACTACTTAATGATCTAGTGTAGTAAGACCTACTTTTGAAATTAGCTTTCTTCCAATAAGAAAACAAAAATTCAAGATTTTATCTTCTAGCTCAAGTCTTTTAGAATTTTAATCTTGGCCCAAATCTGTGAAAAATTCTCTTTACAACTAAATTTCTAGCAATAGCTCAACAATTTTATATAAAGAATCAGAATCATATTCAAACATCCCTCACACATTGATATCAAAGCCAACCACATTATAAGAAAATTAAGACTTAGCCATAAATTTTGAATGGTATTGGTAATAATTAAAAGAGTAATTAATCAACTTTTACCATCAAAATATGACTAGATTATTTCTCAAGAAGACTATCGATATATTAATTCTAGGGGAAATTACAGTTTGCCTCCTGAACTATAGGTCGATTTCATTTTGGCCGCCTTGTGGTTTCAATTATAACGATGTGCTTCTTGAACTATTGAAAATGATGAATGTACAAACAGTGTTTAAATTAAAAGTAAAGTTACCTTTTTACCCTTCAATAAATAGACTTAAAAAAAAAAAAAACCAACTTCTCACATCCTTCCATTTCTCTCTCTTCATCGTCTCTCTCAACCTCTCCACCTACCTCCCATTCCCACACACATCCTTCCCTTTCAAAATCTTCAACTCATTTGCAGAGTTTGAATTTTAGACTCCTCACATCAATCCGATCTGTAAAGCATGTCGGAGTCGCCTCAGTTGTTCTTTTGCCGTGTTGGCATCTTTGCTTGTGTACAGAATGTGATACTGTGGCTCTCATGCTTGTCCACTTTGGCTTTTTATGAGAAAATCAAGTGTTAAGGTCTATCTTTCCTGAAAATGGTGAAGTTGGGATTTGGGATGGTTAAACAAACCATGGTATCATGTTTGGTAATTAAGCAAATAAATTTCTAGCAAC
Source organism: Hamamelis virginiana (assembly GCA_017140935.1). NCBI lineage: Eukaryota > Viridiplantae > Streptophyta > Magnoliopsida > Saxifragales > Hamamelidaceae > Hamamelis > Hamamelis virginiana. The sequence continues at coordinate 1,876,938 of JAESVK010000096.1, read as the reverse complement.
TCAACAATTTTATTTAAGAATCGGTACACCCCTCACACAGTGGTATTAGATGTTAGAAAAAATAATATTTGTATTATCTAGAATTTGATAATATTGTGTCAAACAATTACTTAAAGAATAAAACAGATTGTATATCAATTCTGTAAAGTACAAGATTATATACCAAATCTAATAAAGAATAAGATGAAGTATAAGAAGACTACTTGAACAATAATTCTGTCAAACCAAAAAATTACTCAAGTAACAATTAGATAGAAACAGAATGCATAAAATAAATATCTTACAAGTTTTTTTAGAATTTGAAGCAGAAATTTGAGCAATACACGTGTTGAACACTTTGTCTTTAAGACATAATACACCCCTCCAATTGGTGCTTAGAGTTTGATGGATGTATGCTTCCCGGGATACAATGATCAAGTCTGTAGAGGAAGCACTGCAATCTGCAGACACAGTGAACCATAACAATGCCTATCTCTCTCTCTCTACAACGTATGTAGACAATGGAAGAAGACTCGATAAACTGATTGAATGGACTCTGACCTGTGGCTTATTTATAGACTAATTGGTGCCCCTTCGTGAAGTGCAGAAAGGCACCAATACAGACACGACCCTGTGAAGAGCTACAAAACTAGACACAACCCTTCACCATTGCAGAATAGTCATGACTGTTCTGGGGAGCTGCGTAGTTATTCTTGGTTGACCCAAAAAGATAATCGATTTGGTCTAAATGATCCCACCAAACCTGGCCCGGGCAGACGCGTGCGTGGTTTGGATTAAGCGCAAGTTTGGGTAGGTTCTCTCCCCTCACAAAACTTCGGTACCCCTTGGGGCCCAACCCATAGGTCCAATGTAAGGGTATATAAGCACACAAGCTACCCACTATTTATTCAATATAGGACAAAGATGACTATCACCTTCAACCACTTTCAAATAGGTGATTTTAAAGTACAATTTCTCATTCAAAACATTATTATTTTGAGCCTATTAATACAATACATTAATCTCCTTTATTTATATATGGGTCCCACTTCAAAAGGCTTGTGAGACCCATATATAAATAAAGCTAAAGTAGCTTACTTATGCTCAAAATATAACATCTGAGCCAACCACATTATAAGAACATTAAGACTTAGACATAAATTTTGAATGGTATTAGGAATAATTATAAGAGTAATTAATAAACTTTTACCATAAAAATATATACGACAAGATTATTTCTTAAGAAGACTATTGGTATATTAATTCTAAGTGTTTTCACAACGAGCACATTGGTCCTAATACACCTCAGAATCTTAGTATTGTGTGACATACACTTAAAACATACTATTGTAGACCAATTAAGGTGGTTTAATTAGTGTAGGATTAGCAACCTTAATATCATAAACTAATTCTTTAGAAAAATCTCAAATAGACGCTTTCTCAAGTATAAAGAAATCTCGTGACGTTATCCTACAAAGAATTGAAAAGATAGAAAAGGAGACTTATTGAAAGAGAAATACAAAATCAATTATTAACTAAGTGTTCGATCAAGAAAATCTTCATTATGGCCGCGGCGTACACTTAGGAGTGGTTCGAAATGGGGGCGTGTCAGAAAAGTTAACCTTACCACTTTTTAAGATGATTGGCTCGAAGAAAGCCAAACTGACTTATAAACAGGCGATTGTGTGAATGGTTCGAATTGCCTCAATGAAGAGGACTTTTAATATTTGGGAAAATTAATGAATCAAAATGAAAATGGAATAAAACAGAAAATAGAATGCTTCAAATAAACCACATAATCATAAAATTACCTCCATTTCTGGTACAGCAACTCCACGACTTCTGTTAAAGCTCTTCAATGCGAGGGGTGATTTAGAAGGAATGATCCTAAGAGCTAAGTTACCCTAACTAAGTTACTTAAGCTATGTAAATGAAATTAAGCATTTGAAACTGGATAAATGATAAACTGGAAATGTAAAGGAAATGATAAACTGGAAATTGAGTAAAATGATTACAAGCTTGAAACTGTAAAGGAAATTACAACTTGAAAAGTAAATGAAAATAAAGACAAGGCACACGTAGAGTGTAAACTGGTGGTTGAGGAACCCTTTTGCAATGAGGTCTCTTCCTCTATTTATAGAATTTAGAATAACTGTCTTCAACCTCCCATTGGCTATTGCGATGCCATGTGGCTAAACTTGTACTATAACTGCTCATCAGATCTTTAACGAAACCTGTTATGCCATGTGGCTAATTTCTTAGCTTTGATAACTTCCCGCAGTTATTTATTCATATTTCAGTTTCCTATTACGTAGGAACTTAATAGCCATCAAATAAATTGGCTTTTACACAAAAACTATTTGTTTTGGTAATCATATACTTATAATATTTGCAACTTTAAAATTTAATAATCTCCAGAGGAAAAAAATTAAATTTATAAGAAACTGCTTTGCTTTGAAGAGACGAAGTCAGTAACTACTCTTGATAACCGTCTTTCTTCTTCAAGGTAACAATAAAATGCAATATTTCATTTTCCACATCATCAAATTATTCCTGCGTGGCTCTATTTCTTGGCATGCAAATATTGAGCGTAAACATACCCCCCGCATCAAGAGAAACTCAATGATGAGTTTTGAATTGATGTGATGCACATCTCTCCACCTTCTGCTACTGGCGGTTATACTCAGACTCTCTTTAAAGCTTTCGAATTAGATTTTACTTTCCTTTAAGTTTTCAACGACTTGAAACCCCTGTTCTTCGTACTTCTTTCTTCTTTTTTGGGTTTCTTGAACAAAAACTTCTATGGCTTCTTCATCTTCTAAACCCACTGTGAAAACTTCCAAAGCTTCTTCTTCTTCGAAACATACTGGTAAAGCCCATGCTTCTGCATTTAAAGATTTGTACATAGAAACCCTTTGGGAAAACAGTGATCAACTGTACCCTAGTATTTTGAACTCTCACGAGTCAAACCCTAAAGTTACCATCCTTGGCCCTTCCTTCACAAATGAGATCAAAGAGGATTTTATTTCACATTTTCCATTTCCAGAAAATGAACAAACCCTCCTTCAACGGGGTCAAGTTACTGAATGGGAAGGCAATGCAATTCGACATTGGCCAAAGATTGATGATGGCTGGAACGAATGGGTCGAAATGGTCAGGGCTGCCAAAGAGCAAGAATGGCTTGAACTGGGAATCAATGATGCCATCTCTCTTTCAACCAAAAAATTCTCTTGTAATGGTAAGCTTTTAGCTGTTGCTTTTTGTTTTTGGTCCCCTGCTTTCAACTGTTTTCAATTCCCATGTGATCCCATGACCCCAACTATCTTGGATATTTGTGCAATCACCAGTTTGTCCCCTCTTGGCATTGAGGTTAATGCTCTTTTAGGTCATGAAGAATCTTTTTCTTATTCTCTTGCATCCATTCCAAATCTTAGCTATCCAGGCTTCATCCAATGTGAAATGGGTAAAGCCTCTGAACCTGTTTCATTGAAGGAACATACTTCATTTCTTTTGTTTTGGATCAATAGGTTTTTAATTTGTTCTTCTTCTCAGAGAATCACCCAAGAATTTGTTTATATTGCTAAGGCTCTTGCTTCGAACACGAAATTGGCTCTAGCTCTTTTTTTGTTGGCCAATTTATACTCAAAGTGCCAAACCATGTATCAAAAGCAAATGATCTATAACACTGGAGGCCCTTTTTGGGTTTTACAATTCTGGCTTTATGCTTACTTTCCTGAAATCAGACCTAAACTCTTCCTCTATGAGAATCAAACTTTTCTAAATTTTGGTGAGAGATTCATTGAGTCAGATAAATTTGATGAACAAACTTCATCATCTCACTGCTCCTTTTTCTTTAAACTTTCCTCTAAAAGGAAACCAAGCCTTTTCGAGCCATACTCTGACCCTGCAGTCGGCCCAGCTTGGTTAAGGCAATTTTACCTATGAGAGCTTCAACTCAAGCTACTCCAGAAATGGCAGACTTTTGGGCCAGTTTTTTGATTAGCAGAGATTTGCTGGTTTCTTCTTATGTCACCAGAGGGCGTGGGCAATTTTTTGAAACTTCTGCAGAACCTTATTTTCCAAATTTGGTGACTAGGCAGTTTGGTTTACTTCAAACCATTCCATTGCTTTATGTGAGTTCCTTTGCAAACATCTCCAAAAAGAGGGAAACCTTCAAAGAAGATAGTCAAATCAGAGAGGTTATGACTGCATTTGCCAAAGAAAGAAGCAAATTCAAATTCTATACTTTTGACCACCATTACTTGTCCACTGACAAGTTTGATGACTGGTGGGATGCTAACTGGACAGATGCTTTTGGCTCCATCAATTTTTCCTCAACAATAGCCAGTATTTTCCCTTTTGAGTATAAGAAAAAGTCTTCAACTCCATTGCCCATTTCTGCAAGTCAAACTCCTTCTAAGAAGAGTAGAAGTTCCACTGAAGCCACAGCTATTGCAATTATTCCCCCTTCCTCTTCTCGGAAAAGTAAGGAATTTACATTTATATATATATATATATTTTTATATTGTTGAACTTATGTTTATCATGCACTTAGTCATGCACTTTACTTTTCAGGTCAAAGGCTTCTAAGCCAGAGACTACAACAAATTCCTTCTGGCACTGAAATCAACATCAGTGATGATGAACCTGAAGAGAAGGAAAATTCAGAAGAGGAAACAATTGAAGTGCCCTTGATTCGAAAGAAACAAACTAGAGCAACTTCTTCTTCTACCATTGCTTCATTACCAACTTCTAAAGAGGACATGTATCCAGAGAAAAGAAAGAAAACAGTTCATAGCCCTTCAAAGCAAAAATCCAAGGTGGCTTTTGAACAACTACCTCCTATTGTTAAAGATGCTCTTCGAACCCCTTCTTCGAAGACATCTTCAGAGGAAGAAAAAATAAAAAGAAAGATTGAGAAAAAAGAAAAAAGGAAACAAGAAAAAGAGAATCTTAAAAGAATGCAGCAACTTCTCCAAGAGTTGCAAAAGAAAGAAGGAAAAAAAAATTGAAAAAACAAAAAAGAAAAGTTGCTAAAGAAACAACTCCTTCAACTGAATATCCAAGAGAAGAGAATTCTGAAGAGGAAACAGCTCAAGCATTCCAAGATGCATTAATTCCTCATTCTCAGCCAACTGAAAAATAAAATTCTCAGAACTTGGGGAATGCTGGCTATGATTCAAGTTCATCAGAGCCACTTTCCATTGAGCCCATTATTACAATTGACCCTCATGGTCAAATTATCACTACTGAGGTAAAAAAAAAAAAAAAAAAACTTTATTCCTTCATCATGAATCACTTCTTTAACTATATTTTTATTACAGACCCCCAAGACTTCTGAAGCTGCTATCCCAACTTCTTTTGCTTCCTCTGCTACAGTATCACCTGAGGTAATATAATTTTAATTTTCTTCCTTTCGAGCCAATACATCATGAACTAACAATTCTTTGTATACATGGTTTTCAGATCCATGAACTGTTAGTCAAGATGGCTACACAGTATGTTGATTTACCTCTTTTCCACAATGAAGCTCTTCGAACTACTGTTCTGGTTGTAAGTTTTAATACAAACTTATCCCAGTGAGGAAATTTTGTTTTGCCACAAAATACTAACACAATTTCACTACTTCAGCCTCCAAGGACTATTATTCAAATTGCTGCAGACAATCTTCCAAACATTCCTCTTACTGAAGAGGGAACTTCATCGTTTCCTCAACCTGAAATTGCTCTTGAACAGGTATATTTTAATTAGCATTCGAAAGATATGATATATTTACTCATGTTTTAATGATTCGAAATCATTAATTTACTTTATATTTCAGGTTATTCTGGAACCTGAAACTTCAGCTCAACCTGTTCCTTCTTTGCCAACTCTCAAAGTGTCATCCCCAGATATAGATGATAAATTGGCATTAGTGGAATGGGCAAATCAAGAACTTCAGTTTTCGGGAAAAGAACTTCCTTCAAAAATTTTTACTCCAACTGCATCTGATCAAGCAAAACTGTTTTTCAAGAAATGTGAAGACTTGTCTCTGGATGACTTGCTCAACCCTGTCTTGAAGAAAGAAATCATTGATCAATGCCAAGATCTTGTTAACAATCTTGCAGATGTCAATCAAGGTTCTCCTCAGCAATTGAAACTTCTTGTCTCTCAAATGATCATATTGGTTGAGATATACAATGAAATCAAAGATGATTTGGGTCCAATTGAAGTAGCCATTATGGAAATGCAATCCAGCTCCATTTTCCTTAAAGATAACTTGCAACAGCAAAAGGCTAAGAAAGAACAAATCATTTCTTTGGAGGATAAAATCAAGATTCTACAAACTGAACTTGCTTCTCTCCAAGCTCAACATGAGGCTAGCAAAGAGGAAATGATTGCCTTGAAATCTGCAGCTAATCCTCATAAGGAAATACTTAAGAAGTACATTGCTGACAAACCTGGTCCCTTGAAGAGGAAACATGGCATGATGCAATACTTGGATACCAGTGCTGCAGATTGGAATGCTATGAAGAAGAGTATACAATATTTTTGAATTTGCATTTGTAATCTCTAAAAAATAGTTTTAATTTTCAAATTCTGTGTTGAATTTGTTTTTGTAAGTACTTTTCAGTATCTTTAATTAATATCATTTTGGCTTTTATCATGGCATATTGTTAATCTATTTGTTTTTTTTTTTTTTTTTCATGCCATTATTTTTTTTCTTGGTTGACAAACCTGCCAATAACATCAAGATTGTCTATTTTCTCAAATAGTGGGAAAATATTTCTTTAAAAACTTGCCATTAATCTTTTTTGAATGAACATATCCATTAAGATTTCTTAAATGATATGCACCACCCTTTAAGACTCTATGAACTTGAAATGGTTCTTCCCAATTTGCTGACCATTTGCCAAATTTATGATCTTTCGAACCAATTGGGAGTATAGTTTTCCAGACTAATTCACCTTCAGCAAAAGTTTTTACTTTTACCCTTTTATTATAGGCTCTTTCTGCCTTCTTCTTTTGTATTTGAATGTGATTCAAGGCTTCAAACCTATCTTCATCCAATCTATCATGTTCTAAATGCATAGCCATTTCATAATCTTCTTGGCCTAATTCATGTTGCTTGGAAATTCTCAAAGAATTTACATTAATTTCCATAGGCAATACTGCATCATGCCCATAAGTTAATGCAAAAGAAGTTGTGCCTGTACTAAAACGCTTCGAAGTCCTGTAAGCCCACAAAATGTTAAGCAATATATCATGCCATTCTTTTGGATTTTCATCAATAGTTTTTTGCAAAATTTGCTTCAAAATTTTATTTGAAGATTCAGCTTGACCATTGGCTTGTGCATAGTAAGGAGTTGAATGAATCAAAGCAATGCCATATTGGCTGGCAAATTCTTTCACTTCATTTCCAGTAAAAATACTTCCTTGGTCAGTTATAATGGTTTGAGGAATACCAAACCTACTCATAATTTCTTTAATGAATTTAATCACTTTGGATTGTGTAACTACAATCATAGGTTTAGCTTCAACCCATTTTGTAAAGTAATCAGTAGCTTATTGATACTATTACAAAAGAATATTGCTTCGAAGAAGAAGGAAATATCTTAAGTCCATAGCCCAACCTCTAAATGGCCAAGGTTTTATTATTGAATTCAGTTCAAAGGCAGGCCTATGACATACATTACCATGTTTTTGACATGCTTGGTAGCCTTTCGCATACTCAATGCAGTCTTTTAAAATTGTTGGCAGTAAAAACCATGTCTTCTAATCAGCCATCTCATTTTAACACCTGGCTAATGAGACCCATATGTTCCTTCATGAACTTCACCCATAATCCGAAGTATTTCTTCTTCACTAGGGCATCTTAGTAACAAACCATCCGAGCTTTTCTTGTACAAATCTGTATCATACAAGACATATTTTAATGCTTTGATTCTTATCAATCTAGAGGTTTTTATATTAGGATTTTGCAGGTAATCCTTTATAAGTGTCCTCCAATCCTCTTTTTGAACATCAACTTCATTTAATTCAATTGGAAAACTTCTTTCCAATAATGAAGGTAAAATCCTTCTTTTATTTTCAAAGCATAATTCCATACTCCATGGTACTTCTTTGAAACCAGAACCAATTTGGGCTAAATCATTTGCCTCTTTATTCAAGAATCTAGGAATATAGTCAATCAAAACATCTTGAAAATTGCTAATTAAATGAATTGCATTAGCATAAAAAGGCAATAAAACTGAACTTAAGCATTAGTAATCCCCTTTTACTTGTTTAATGACAAATTGGGAATCTCCCATAACTTCAATCATCTCAACTTTCGATTCCTTTAGAATTTCAAGTCCAAAAATAAAAGCCTCATATTCAGCCTGATTATTGGTAGTAGTTTGCTCCAATCTTAAACAAAATTTAGTTTTAACTCCAGTTGGTGACTCAATCACTACACCAATTCCAGAGAAGTGAGTAGTCTTCGAACCATCAAACCACATTCTCCATGGAGCAATCCCCAGATTATTTGCTTCAAGGCATTCCTGCAAAATTTCTTGGGGAGGATGATCAACAAGAAAATCTGCCAAAGCTTGGCCTTTTACAGCCTTTTGTGGTATATAAATAAAAGTAAACTCTGTTATAGCCAATATCCGTTTTCCAATTCTGTTATTCAGTAAAGGCCTTGATAACATGTATTTTATAATGTTAAACTTGGACAATACAATGACCTCTCTTGGAAGTAAATAATATCTAAGTTTTATTTCTGCAAAATACAAAGTAAGACATAATTTTTCAATGGCTGAGTACTTTTGTTCAGTCTCATTCAAAATTCTACTTAAATAATAGACAACTTGCTCTCTGAAATTCTCATTGTCTTGAGCCAACAGACTTCCAATAGAATCTTCAGTAGCAGAAATGTAGAGTTTTAAAGGCTTATCCATTGTAGGTGGCATCAATACTGGTGGATGAACCAAATATTGCTTTATTACTTCGAAGGCACTCTGGTGTTCTTCCAACCATTTGAATTCTTCTCCACCTTTCAACTTCAACAAAGAAGAAAAAATTTTAGTTTTTCCTGCAGCATTAGAAATAAACCTTCGAAGTAAATTTAGTTGTCCTAAAAACCTCTGTAATTCCTTTTTATTTGAAGGAGGCCTTGCATCAATAATAGCTTTGGCCTTATTTTTATCAATTTCAATGCCCTTATGATGTACAAGATAGCCTAAAAAGTTTCCAGATGAAACTCCAAAAGCACACTTTTGAGGATACATCTTCAACTTATAATGCTTCATTCTTCTTAAAACTTTTTCCAAGCTTTCAATATGATTGTCCATATTATTGGACTTAATGGCTATATCATCAATGTAACATTCAAGGAAATCTCCAATCATGTCATGGAATATAGCATTCATGGCTCGTTGGTAAGTGGCACCAACATTTTTCAATCCAAATGGCATCACAATTCATTCAAAGGTACCTATACTTCCAGGACATCTAAATGCAGTTTTATGGACATCTTCTTCGGCTATGTAAATTTGATTATAACCTGAATGCCCATCCATGAAAGACATGATTTGATGTCCTGCCACTTCATCAACCAAAAGTGAAAGGTTCTGTGAAAACCACAGACATGGATGCGCAGCGGAAGAGAGTAAAAACAAAATTTTTCATTTTATAAAAACATCCATGTTCACAAAACCAATATGAATCGATTCAAGCATTAGGATCATATATATAAACAAAACACAATTAATCAAAGCATATAAAAGCTTACTTGAATGTGTTCTTCGGTGTAGGAATCCTTCGAGTTTCAAAAGCATGAAACCTCCAAAGCGTATCCACACGAGAGCAAGACTCCGAAAGCTTCTCTAGTTTTCCACAACCCTTTGTGGCAAGCTAGAATGGAGAGGGAGAGGAGAGAGAATTCGGCCCTAGGGTTCCCTCTTTACCTAGAGTGTGTGAAACACTCTTATTTATAGACTTTCTCCTCTTTGGGGGGTGTTTGGTTACTAGTGCTAGCATGACCAATCATCCTCGAATAGAGTAATCCTATTCTCGGTTAGTATTGACTTTTAATCAATTAACGTTTAATTATTAAAGTCAAACAAACGCCATGATAGGATTCCCCTCTCTCAAGCTTAAGGAACTCACTTACTCTCTATTGTGTGTGACCCTTTAGGTTCACCCTAACCTAGCAGTGACAGGGACATCTCTATGTCTCCCAAAA
>JAESVK010000096.1:1840152-1851752 GCA_017140935.1 Hamamelis virginiana | reverse complement strand
GGAACACAAGTAAGCTTTAATTAATGTTTGATTAATTGTTTTGATTCACTTTTATAGTTTGAGTTCGATTCTTGGATGAATATCAATGGGAAATTTTTATGGTTTACATTCCGCTGCGTTCCCATGGTGTATTCTTTCACTAGCTTGGAGAGTAGAGGCTTGAGCAATTGCACAAGCTTCCCCCATAGCACTCTAGCTTAAGTTTTAAAGTTCTTGAGCTCCTTGGAGTCCTTGGAGCTTGAAGAGAAGGCTTGAAGCTTGAGGAGAAGGCTTGAAGCAAGGAGGCAGAGAAAGAGGTTAGTAGAGTTTTCTTCTTTTTTTCTTTTATAGTTTTTCTTTTTATTTGCTTTAGTATACATAGGATTTAGTTCTTTAGTATGCATGATAGGTTAGTTTATTGTTCCTTTAATATGAAATAGGCATTAGTTTATTAAAATAGTTTTCTTTTGCATGATAGGAATTAGTTTTGCGCATGCATATTTCTCCATCTTTTCTTCTACTCTTTTTCTTCCACTCTTCTTTGATCATACCATGTTAGGATTAGATATTTGAGATTTATTTCATGTCTAGAACATATGCTAGGAAATTAGGATTATGCATGTTTTTCTTAGTTCATCTCTTTGAGTCATTTTGCATATTGTTACCATGTTAGGATAAAAGTAAAGGTTGCATATTAATAGTTAGTGGTTAAGTTTGTATCATTATTTTAATTGTGTCTTGATTGGAATGCTTTATGAATTGTGATCGAGGGAGCGAGCAAAGGTAAGTCCCTCCCCTTGTGACAAAATTGATTGTTTTCAAACAAGATGCATGATTATTTTGATATATCATACTAGATTGCATATTAGGCCATTTACACTTCTTTTATTTATTTATTTTATGGGTTTTAAACCCACTTTTTGATTACTTTCAAATCTGTCCATAGATTTAAAGTGACCTTAAAGTGGATCAAAACTCACTTTTTAGGTCCAAACTAACTTAGAAACATGCCTAGGTTCCCATAGCTAATTTAGGTTGCATTTAGGACATTTTCATGCATTGATTACTTTCTTTAATTGTATTTTTATTCATTTTCCAGAATTTTCCAGCATGCATTATTTTGATATTTAGGATTATTTAGATGACTTTAGGATGTAGTTAGGGACTCCTAGGATAGGGAAGCCACTTGGCTTCACTTAGGACTCCCCTTTGTTGTAAAAACTACATCTAAAGAGGAATTTCAACTTGTTTAGGAGTCTATTTTTGAGAGTTTTCAAATGAAAATTAAAGAAGTTGTTTTGGGATGAAACTCCCATTTTGAAAGATGAAGTATTTCAAACAAACACTAACTCTCGAAGATAGAGTCTTAGATAAGGTAGAATGCCTTCAAGGATATAGTTCATTACAATAGGAGAGTCCTAGGGTAATCGAACTACGTGGACTTTGATCCTTATCAAGTAATTGGTAAGGTACGTAGGCAATCAATAGGGTACAAGTCCAATCTTAGGATGACTCTAGTCTCCTAAGGTCTTTAGGATTTCTTTGATTTCTTTTTTTATTTTTTTATTATCTATTATCTAGTATTATCTACACTATTTTCAATGGTTGATTAGATAAATAGGATTGATATGATTAGATTTTGATAAAGCCCAATAGTAATTAGAAGACCTTTAATTAGGGCGAGGTGGGTGCCTACAAAGAGTTCCTTGGAACCTTTCCACTTCGTAACCTAGCCCCCAAATCCTACTTTGGTTCAAAGACTTGCTTTTCCTAAAAATATGGAGTCAATATTTTATTGAAAATAAAACTCTTTTTGTGGTTTCCTTGTTCCCTAAAAATAAGGTGGCGACTCCCAGTTTTTTACAAACTCTTATCCTTTTTCAAAAACCCAATCTTGAGTGGATAATAGAGAAGGATAAATGTGGATAATAGAGAAGGATAAATCGAGATGGATAAACATCATCCACAATCCACTCAAGAGAAAACACTCCCCAAAGTGAACGAGAGGCCTCCCGATCTAGGTTGGCTAGTTTACAGTTAAGTGTTTATTTCACTCAGTTTAAGAGAATTTAGGATAAATTGTCAAACTATAGACCATGCGTAATTGTTCTTGTGGTACATTGCTTGTGTATCAACAACAAGAATACACTTTACAGTTTCTTAATTATGGGTCTTGATGATACATTTTCTCACATCCGGGGTCAAGTTTTACTCAATGATCCATTGCCACCTCTTCACAAGATGTTTTCCCTCATCTATAAAAAGACAAACAGTGTGCAGTTAGTTTTTCTTCTACCCTATTGGTCCCTCAAGAAATCTTCAAGTTGGCAACTGCACACGTATGGTTTGAAGTGGGGGGCGTGCCAGAAAGGTTGACCTTACACCGTTTCAAGGTAAAAGATTGGCTCGATTATTCGAAGTTAATCGAGCCAAAATATTATAATCAGGCAATTGTGGGAATTCGGCTTTGCCTCAATAAAGAGGAATTTTAATTAATCACACAAGGTAGAATAATTAAAATAACTTGAAATATAACAAGTAAAACAATAAAATAAAATGATTCGAAGAAACCATATAATTATATTATTACCTTCATTCCTCGTACAACAATTATACACTTCTGTTAATGTCCTTCGAAGCAATCGGAAAGAAAAAGATAGAAGAGAGAGAGAGAGATCTTAGAAGAAAAGGATAGAGGGATAAGGGAGAGAGATCTTAGACGAATAGAGAGAGAGTATGGGAAGAGAAAAGAAGTCATAAGTTAAGAGATACATTGAGGTGAGAAGAGATAAAATAAAGATAAACATGAAGACGTGAGTCTTGTGTGGTTGTGGGAACCCTTTGCATGGAAGATTCTTCCTCTATTTATAGACTATCGAGGTAACTACCTTCAATTCGTGTCAAATGAGGTGTTGACAAGTGTCAAGTGCTCCTGCATCTTGTTTGGAGTTCATGTGTACTACTGTTATGGAGATTTGCTGCATAATGATTGGTTTGAAGCTTCTGACTGTCCGCCTTCAATCCAATCTGGAACTTCCACTTGGCTGTAAAAATCTGTTTTCTTACTTAAATAACTGCTGTAGACTGGTTTTTAAATGTTTGAGGACGAAAATCTATCATTTTCTTATAAAAAACTACCAAAACATGTTTAAATATTTAAAAAATAACTACCTTTGGCAGTTATTTGATGCATTCTCTTATAAAAAACAATTAAAACATATTTAATATATAAAAAGTAACTGCTACAGCAGTTATTAGCAGTTACTTGCTGCATTCTTTGATGGAAATATATTTAAAATATGCTTAAATGTTCAAAACGTAACCGCCAAAGCAGTTTTTTGCCGTTATTTAAAGAGAACGTGAGAGAATTCTGGTTTTTCTCCATATTATTCACCTTAAAACTGACTTGGACATGTGTCTTTCATTAATTGGTAAGCCATTTAGCCAATTAAACTCATTATTTAATTGGTTACGATGCATTTTTTCATTGGCCTATTATTTTATGGTGTAAACATACCCCCCGCATCAAGAGAAACTCAATTAAGAGTTTTGAATTGATGTAATTAAAACAACATGCCATTTCTTTCATTTCTATGCAAATAAAAGTTTATGTCTAGATTGCATCGAAATGGCCAGTAATTGGCCTTTTACACCAATCTAACATAATGGTTTTCCATGTTGGAAACCAATTTTATGATGTAACTAAAGTTTATGTCCAGATTGCGTTGAAGTGGACAACAATTAGTCAATTAACATCATATTGGCCATAAATTGGCCCTGACGTTAATCCCCCAAGTTCAACAGAAACTTGAGAGATAATTCTTGATGTAAGTCCTTATTAAGGTGGTCCAGGACCATGTTCTTCAATCCATTCTGGATATGGCTTTCGATATATTGGTATCTGGACACTTCTATTAAGAGGTCCATATGTTTCTTGAATTAATTCAAGAAGTTGATTTCTAGTTGCCATAATAAGTTGATTTCCTTTCATGTTTGTATTAACATTTTGATTTGAAGGTACCCTAACGTTCTCATTTGAACTTCGATTCAATTTAACCTCTTCATAACTATTAGGTCTCCTACCCATTAACCCCCGAGTTCATTAGTATTATCAATATTAAAATTGATCTTACTTGAATCATATAAAAGGTTTGTGAATTGAATCGGATCTGATTGAATTGATGCAGATTTTTGAACATCATTATAACTGGACCTTATGGGTTGATTAGTAACTTCATCGTAATGAATATTACTATTCATATTATTTCTATTTACTTCGGATGAACTGCTACTTGGTTTATTAACATCTACAATTGTCGGAAAAATAAACTCACTTTGCTGAGCATTCATCACTGCTTTGACTTGTTTATATCTTTAAAGCCACTTATTGGCCTTGTACTCTCATTTTGGCCATAGATTGGCCTTATATTTTCATTTTGGCCATAAATTGGCCTTGTATCTATCGACCCCCCGAATTCTAAATTCACTTGAGGGGGAACTCCCAACAAGGAATTTGTTGGAAAGTTTGAGACTACATTATTTTTCTTTTGCAAACCATTATATATATATATATATATATATATATATATATATATATATATATATTCATTTATAGAAGGACACTGTTTACTCATAGTATTAATAATGGTTTGCGGTAATTGTTGAGTAATTTCAGCCACTATTTGCCAAAATATCTCAGAAACTTGTACTGCTAACTGTGACAAAGTTTCTGGATTAGTATTTTGTAGGTTAGCTCTTTCAACGTTAGCTTCAACCCTTGAATTTTCTTTATTTTGTAATAAATTCAAATCTTCATGAATGGTTTCAAGGCCATCTTTTGGCCTATTCTCACCTTGATTTTAAGATTCTGATTGCTTAGTTCTTCTTATCATCATAGCAAGAGTTATTAATTATTTCAGCCTTTGTGTCCCACCGGGCGTGCCAAAAAGATGTTCCGTCAAGAAATCTTCAAGTTGGCAACTGCACACATATAGTTTGAAGTGGGGGCGTGCCAGAAAGGTTGATCTTACACCGTTTCAAGGTAAAAGATTGGTTCAAAGTTAATAGAGCCAAAATATTATAATCATTGTGGGAATTCAGCTTTGCCTCAATGAAGAGGACTTTTAATTAATCATACAAGGCAAAATAATTAAAATAACTTGAAATGTAACAAGTAAAACAATAAAATAAAATGATTCAAAGAAATTATTATTACCTCCATTTCTAGTACAGCAATTATATACTTCTGTTAAAGTCCTTCGAAGCAATCAGACAAAAAAGGATAGAAGAGATAGAGAGAAAGAGATCTTAGAAGAGAAGGATAGAGGGATAAGGGAGAGAGATCTTAGACGAATACAGAGTTTGGGGTGAGGTAAGAAGTCCTAAGTTAAATGATACATTAAGATAAGAATAAAGATAAGCATGAAGACGTGAGACTTTTTGAAACTTTCCCAATCTACACTGCTGCTGTCTAAATACTGCAGAAGTCCTTTATTTCTTTTTGCTATTTTTGGATTGTTGTCAAGATGAGTTCTGAGTTTTTCCTTCGTTGGAAGAGCTTCATTCTTCAAAGTCAGGAGTTTTTCTTGATTCAAAGTTTTTTCAACTTGAAGTTCCTGCAGTTCTTTTTGGAGAGCTTGAATCTTAGTATCGATCAATTGGAGAGTTTGATCCACATCTCTTTGAGAATCCAAGTTAGCCCTCAATATGTTGGAAAAGCTGTGCATTTCTTCCAAAGTATCATTGCATTGAGCTAATTCAACTTTTATTTCTTCATGGTTTTTGATTAGAAAAATCATGTGAGTAATCAAATATTTCAAATTGGTAGGAGACCCAGGAGATGCATTTTGCAGATCTTGAAGAAGATCATTGCACTATGCTATAATTTCATCTCGAAGCTCAGTTTGACTCAAGTCATCCAAAGAAATAGAAGAACACTTTTGAAATAGGAGCTTGATTTTGGTTCCTCAAGAAATCTTAAAGTTGGCAACTGAACACGTATGGTTTGAAGTGGGGGGCGTGCAAGAAAGGTTGACCTTACACCGTTTCAAGGTAAAAGATTGGTTCGAAGTTAATCGAGCCAAAATATTATAATCAGGCAATTGTGGGAATTCGGCTTTGCCTCAATAAAGAGGACTTTTAATTAATCACACAAGGCAAAATAATTAAAATAACTTGAAATATAACAAGTAAAACAATAAAATAAAATGATTCGAAGAAACCACATAATTATATTATTACCTCCATTCCTGGTACAGCAATTATACACTTCTGTTAAAGTCATTCGAAGTAATCGGACAGAAAAGGATAGAAGAGAGAGAGATATCTTAGAAGAAAAGGATAGAGGGATAAGGGAGAGAGATCTTAAACGAATAGAGAGAGAGTATGGGATGAGAAAAGAAGTCCTAAGTTAAGAGATACATTGAGGTGAGAAGAGATAAAATAAAGATAAACATGAAGACGTGAGTCTTGTGTGGTTGTGGAACCCTTTGCATGGAGGATTCTTCCTCTATTTATAGACTTGCAAGGTCACTACCTTCAATTCATGTCAAATGAGGTGTTAACAAGTGTCAAGTGCTCCTGCATCTTGTTTGGAGTCCATGTGTATTGCTGTGATGGAGATTTGCTGCATAATGATTGGTTTGAAGCTTTTGACTGTCCGTCTTCAACCCAATCTAGAACTTCCACTTGGCTGTAAAAATCTATTTTCTTACTTAAATAACTGATGCAGATTGGTTTTTAAATGTTTGAGGACGAAAATCTATCATCCTCTTATAAATAACTACCAAAACATGTTTAAATATTCAAAAAATAACTACCTTTGGCAGTTATTTCATGAATTCTCTTATAAAAAAACAATTAAAACATATTTAATATATAAAAAGTAACTGCTATAGCAGTTATTAGCAGTTACTTGCTGCATTCTTTGATGGAAATATATTTAAAATATGATTAAATGTTCAAAACGTAACCGCCAAAGCAGTTTTTTTCGGTTATTTGAAGAGGACGTGAGGGAATTCTGGTTTTTCTCCATATTATTCACCTTAAAACTGACTTGGACATATGTCCTTCATTAATTGGTAAGCCATTTAGCCAATTAAACTCATTCTTTAATTGGTTACGAGGCATTTTTTCATTGGCCTGTTATTTTATGGTGTAAACACCTATATATTGAATCAACAGTTCTCAGCCCAAGAAAGATCTTGTCAAGAATAATGCTAATGGTAATTAATATAGGAAGAAGGTTTTTCCCTCATAAAAATAGGCCCACCTGTACCTACTGTGGACTGGTAGGTCACATGGCTGAGAAGTGTTACAAATTACATGGTTATCCACTTGGTGCTCGATCTAAAGGAAAGACTGCTTCAGCAAATCAAGTGTCCTCTTCTTCTCTTGAAATAGATCCATCATCAGAATCTACCCTTTATTTACCTCTTACTTCTGTTCAATGTCAACAATTGTTAACCTTGCTTATTGCTTAAATTTTAAATGACTCTACTCCTATTCATTAAGGTGCAATTATCTCATCTAATGCCAACACACAACATCTTTCAGGTACTCACATGTATAATGTGTTAGATTTAATACAATCAGTTTTTTCCACAAAGATTACGTACTAAGAATATTTTTTCTTTTGAGTCTGGGATTATAGATACTAGTGCGACTGATCATATAGTCAATTCAGTATCTCTTCTATCAAACATTACATTTGCAGTTCATGCCAGAGTTAAATTGTCTAATAGTGATTCAGTCTTAGTCACTCATATCTAGGGGTGTACGCGGGTAGAGGATAAAACTGCCAACCAACCCGGCCCTGGTGGGTGGCTTATCCTCCCAACTGCCAACCGACCCGCACACCTTAATAACCGGCGGGTTGGTTTAAAAAATTGGCGGATTTCAATCAGCGTGTGAGCGGATTGGGCAGGTCAATCAATTTAAATTTTTTTATAGAGACCTAAAATCTTTAAACTCATTTGAACAAGCAAAGACACCTCAAATTCGTATCTAACAATACAATTTTGTGTTTTTTAATGATTAAACTATAATTCTCATGGGACTCCTCCATAAACTATTTAAAACATAGATATGAAAATTATAAAAATGATGTAAGGCACATAAATTGTAAGTATATACATACTAATATAAATAAGAAAGAAGAATTAGGAAGGCACATTCATACAAAATAGGGTGAGTATATTTGACAATAGGATGAAATTCTGCTCAAAACTTACAGGAACTCCCTAAGCAAAAGGGATGAAGAATACTTATCAATTCGAAAAGATAATAAACAAAGTAGTAAAAGAGACATCTCATGCGTAAATCGATGTGATTCCACTCGTATTTGAACATTGAATATGATGAAGAACAAACACATCACCCCTTTATAACATAAAAATTAAATGCCTTGGAGGATCTATCGAACATTTTATAGTGCATTTTGATGGCAAAGAAATAGCTATAAATTTATAGCATGTATTTTATTTTTGGCCTTTATGGTTTCTGCTTTCTAACTTTTCTAACATGTATTTAAAAAAATATATATATATAACAAGTATCTTAAATCATTTTATGTAAATTTATTATATATATATATATATATATGTTGGCGAGTTGTGATGTCCCAAACCTGTTCTATAACGATATTATGCATCATGTCGAAATAGACCAAGAATAAGATGAAAAGTTTATAATTATATCAACAAACTCAAAAGAAATCCACAAAGGTGTGCATATGTCATGCCATACATACGTCCTTATCAATTAAAAGAGAAAAACAAAATAAGCCAACAGCCCTGGCTTAATAGGATAAACAAAATAAAACTCAACTATACAACATTTACAGCATTTAAAGGGTATTAAATAAAAAGGGTACAAAGGAATGTGTAATATATATATATACAACCATTCCTCAAAATCTAGGTAGAGTGCCTTCAATATTGTCTTCATGCATTTATGGTTCAACTTGTTCACCTCGAGAATTGCAATTAAGCAGGTGTGAGCTAGCAAACGAAGCTCAGTAGGTAAATATACACCCTTGCTAAAATAATTATACAATACATGAAATAATAATAGTTCACAATCATATAAAAATGATGCAATACAATCAATAATCCATAAATCTTAATCAAGTTACTCAAAGTATCCCACACCACCGAATAACAAGTTAAGATCAATGATTTAAAGATCGGTGCAATGCAATATAAATCATCCGAGTTACACATCTTATGGTGTCCCATAACATATGAGCAACAAGTTTAGATTTACTCATGCCACATATGAAATGTTGTGATATGATTATCCCAAATCCATTCTAGGTTACTCGAGGTATATATTAATAATAAAGTTACAATCACAGAGCGCACTCTTGTGTCAGTCCCGTGAGAACACCACATTAATCTATATAGGGAGCGCCCACGCATCTGCTCACCATGTTCTGCTTACGCGCACTCTTGCGTCAGACTAAGCAAGTACACAATGAATTCAGGTTTTATATTCTCAATTATGCAATGATAGTAATTCATCGTATCTCAATCATTCAGATAACTTTAAATATGCACCAAGCATTAATCTGTATTAAATATTCATCAATCTCAATCCAATACTCAATTCCATATAAATTCATATATTACCTTCCCTTTCATATCATAAGCATTATTTGTAACGCCCCAACCTAACAACAATACCGAACCTTCCGGATAGGTCAACACGTGTCAAGATAGAAGTACAACCTGATTTGCTCATTCATATATTCTCAAGAGAGTCAAGAAATATATGTATAATTAACAATTTGAAGTGTTATGCTCATACAAATGTCCCAAACGTCTTATACATTAGTAATAAATCAAATTATAATAATGCCAACATCCCTGGCAAATAGGTTGTGCCATAAACATTGACAAATCCTAATATTAAGGAAAATATAAGTAATACACATCACATAATTATGTAGGTCCTAATGCAAAATATACCATGCAGCTATCCAACAACTCTCGAGCGGAGGCTTGTCCAAACCAAGGAGGCAACCCCAACCAACTTGAAATCTGTTGCATAAAGCAGGGGTGAGCTTCAACGTGCTTAGTAGGAATAAGGTAACCTCTACTAATAACAATAATATAACGATACATGGAATATTTAAATATTCAGACTTTCAAATCCTTTTTCAAACTACCAAACACAACCCAAAATTATTCTCAAATTACCCAAGTTAAGATCAAAACACAGGAAGTTCAAGTTCACCGTGAGTGTGCTCAAACCCATATACCCAAGCATCATCACGGAATCTACATGCAAAAATCCTAATCCACTTTGGTCTTAAAAAATCCATTTTTATAAACATGAATCTTACCATATGCAGTTATCTAAACAACAAATAAGTGAGATTTGAAAATTATATGGCAAAGTTTTTGAGTATGACTGAGAAACCCAAATCAAAGCTTGTACCCAAGCAGTCATGGCCGCTGCCCACTATCACCCACAATTGCTTCACCTTAGCCACGAATTTATACCCAAAATTCGAAATGAAGCAGAAAACACATTGGTTCAACATGCACTAACCTAGATTTTCTAAAATCAAACCCATACAGTCATTACAGGGGATTTTTCAAATCTGGTTTGCAGGCATGAAGAAACTAGATTAAAACCCTCAAAACTGAACATAAACCTCAATAATCACTATGGACTCTTTCTTCAAACAAAAACAAACCCACACCCATGCACTCACCCGAAAATGACAAAGAAAAGGAAGATGAGAGAGAAGAAGAAAAGGATAAACATAACTTCACTTACCTCTATAAGACGAAAGCTAGAAGTCCGGCAGCTTCTCCGACGAGAATCCGGCAACAGTCCGGCAGCACCACTCTCTCATTCTTTCTCAGCTCTCTAGTTCTCTCTGAAGTCGGATGTTAGTAAAATAAAACAATGGGCTGATTCATGATTTTTAAAAAGGAAGGATGAGGACTTAAATGCAATTTACAAAAGTTTAAATTTTCACTTTCCTTTATTTACCAAACACCCTATACTTAAAAAAAATTGTAAATATGCATATATATATATATATATATATATATATATATATATATATATATATAGGGCAATTTCCATGAATAATCCTAAGTTTTCAAAATATTACGCCTACGAACCCGATCCAAAACTAATTACAGAAATATTTTTTTTGGACATAAATACCCTCCACTCATATGGGTATTTACAAATAAACCATTGAAATGGTCAAAATGTTGTACGGATTTGTTATAAAAATTTGAATGACATGCTTGATGTGACATATTGAAATTGGGGATTATTAGAAAAATTGGGTATTGTGTATAAATTTGGGGATTGGGGATTGTGTTTACAATTGGGGATTATATGTAAATATGGTGATTCTGTGCAAATATGGGTATTGGGGATTATATGATAAATTGGGTATTCCGTGAAATATTGGTGATTGGGGACTCTGTAATAAATTGGGGATTTCGAATAAAATTGGGGATTACGTATTAAATTGGTGATTATGTGTAATAATTTTTATAGGGGGACATTGAATGACAAGCATGATGTGACATATTGGAATCGGGAATTATTAGAAAAGTTGGGGATTGTGTATAAATTTGGTGATTGGGGAT
>JAESVK010000096.1:1820649-1835192 GCA_017140935.1 Hamamelis virginiana | reverse complement strand
ATATATATATATATATATATATATATATATATATATATATATATATATATTTTTAAATATAAATTTGTAAAATGTAAAGAGAGGTGAAGAAATGAAGAAATGAATAGTGGCTGTCAAGCACAAAACCTACAAACTAAGGAAAGAAGACGGCTTTGGGGACATCAGGTTTAGAATCATCAAAAGAAGCAGAGGGCGTCAGGTGGCTCTTTTGTATTAAGGAGGAGTGAGTTGGTTGGCATCTCAGACTTTTGCAGAAAGGAAAACAGAACTATTATGTTAACAAGCTGAGAAACATGATCTTGATTTGTCTTGTGCCTAACAGGTTTTTATTTTTCATTTTAATGTTTGAATGATGCTTGGTAGATGACATGATCTTGATAATGATTTGAAGACTTAGATAATGATTTGAATTGGCTTATGTTGCTAACCATGTAAGTAACAGTATTGTTTTTACAATGAGAAAAAGTTTTGGATGGGCAGTGTCTGATCAGTTGTGAAGACTTGGTGCATAATATGCTGAATTGGTGCAAATTTTCGTGGTAATCCTTTCTCTCAAGTTCAATACTGTTAGTTTAATCTGTATTGAATTGATTAATTAAGCATAGTAACAATGTCTATCAATGTCCTGGTGGCTGTTAACTAGATTTTTATTTTCACATTAAATTGTTAGAAAGAGGCTTTGCTGAAGAGGAGGTGTTCTTTGCAAGAACGAGTTTGGGGAGATGCAATTAGCATCACAATGAAAAGGTAACCTCCATAAGTTATGGTTAAAGCTTTTCTTGGTGACATGCATAGATGTGTGCTGTGCAATGATTCTCTCGCATTGAATTTTATTATACCCAAATCCGCTTCATTATAATTGGACATAGATGTCCCTAAGACAAATGCCATTTATGGGGAATACAAGCATCAAAAGGCACAATGTTGTGGAGAATTTTTTTTTTAATAAAATTACTCTACAGCAGGTAGGATACAGTCTATTAATTACAAATGCACAATATAAATTCCAAATTGCATGGGTTGTGACGTTGTGTTGACTGCTGCTAGTCAATTGCTGCTTTTAATTATACAACTTTGTGCTTATTGTTTTCCATTTTCCTCTCTTTACAGGGCCCTGTTTTGGTTGCATGGGGTGACAAGGATCCAGGAAAGCCAATATGTAGGACGTCTGGACGTTGCTACTCTCACAGGAGGCGAGGTAGGTTCATTTGCTGTTATTTGCTGTTACTTTGCATTGTTATTTTCTGGATCAGCCACTATTTCTTATTATTCTTTTTTCCAATTTTGTCTGCTAAATGTCTATTAAAACCGATTAAACCGACCGAACCAAGCCGGAAAACCGGCCCTATTTTGGTTGGTTTTCATGAGTGCCACGGTCCCTAACGGTTTTCATTTTCCTCAAACCGATGTCATTGGTTTGGTTCATAAAATGAGGTATAGACCGACCAAACCGGCTGATGTACACCCCTAACCTGAATTTTATTTTAACTTGTTAAAGCGTTTTAATTAACACAACTCCTGAACAAGCAAACACCAAAATATGGCATTGCATAAAAGAGTAATAATAACAACGATCAAAAAAATGATCCATCATTATACTCCCACTTTAATCAAAATTAGAAATAATACCAATACCGAAAACTGAAACAAAATAGGTTCACAACAAGTTTAGAGCACCAGCAACACCTTTCCCTCAACATCATCCTCATCCTCATCCATTACCAAGATCTGTTGGAATTATAGGTACTATAGGTTCTATTGGCTAGGATATTATTGTTACTTTAACACAAAGTAAACCTTTATTACCAAATAAGAAAAACTCACAAATCTTTAACCAAGCACTATACCATGCTAGAAACACAAAACATAAAGAACTGCCATCTTCCAAGACTAGGAAACTCACATAACAGAAGCGAACAAAAACTTACCAACACCAGAGAAAACAAAACACAAATCTTTTCAATTTATAAGGTTTAGAAGTCAACCACAAAAAAAAAAAAAAAAAACATTTATTCTTTAAAATCCGTGTTCATTATTTTCAAAGAAAACATTTTAAAACCTTTTTTTTTAATGCAAAATGAACAACTTAAAAGAGGTAAATGAAATCTCAAATTATTCCTCAAAATAGTTTTCCAAATACAAAGCTCATTTCACTAAACAACTTCTATTTTTACATTACCCGCATAATCTTAAAACTAAATCCAATCCAATTCATCGAAACTTCATAATATCATTACTCTACACTTCCTTCAACAATTCCAAGAAACATTCTTCCTAAACCTCATCGTACTATAACACAAAATACCATTAAGAAACAAAAAGAAGACTTACCAAAAATCATAACTGTTGTCCCAAATATATAACCCTAGAGGGGGGTGAATAGAGTTTATGCCAAACTTTAGCAAATATTACCAAATAAAATTAATGTTCAATTACAAGCAATGAAAGCAAATATATAAACAAGTAATTAAAATGAGAGAAGGGATAGAGAGATCAAACACAGCAGCAATTTGACGAGGTTCAGACTCCGCCTACTCCTCGCCTTAAGCACGTAGCTCAAGGATTCCCACAATCCATTAATGATTAGCTCCTTGAAGGTGGAGAAACCTTTACACAGTCTTCTTTATCCCAGGTGGAAGACCCTTACCTAAGCTCAGAAAGAACTTCAACAATGGCTCACAAAGAACCCACTAGTATTCACAAAGAACACTTCTTCAAGCTTCACAAAGAATGTTTGGCTAAGGCTCACAAAGAGCAACTCTCCAATGCTCACCAAAAGCACTCACAAGATTTAAAAAGAGATGTGATGAGTGTACAACAAAAGAACTCCTCAATGAGTAGATGAAATACAAGATAAACTCTCACTAATATCTCTTCAAATAGATGAACTAATTTTGGCTCAAGAGAATGATGATTTTTGACTAAATCACACAAGAATAATATGAACTATGTTGGAATATGTTTGAGTGTGATCATTAGTTGATTCAAGACTCATACAATGAGTATTAATAGCCCCAACAAAGAATATGGCGGTTTAGAGGTAAAATAGAGCCATTAAAAACTAGCTGTTATGAACTGTCAGGTCGATTAGTCGACTAGGCACAAGTGTTAGTCGACTAGAAGGTTTAAAAATACCTTTGAAAATTTTTTTGGGCACGGTTAGTCGACTAGGCAAGGTGTTTAGTCGACTAAGAAGGTGCTTAGTCGACTAGGACAAAGTGTTAGTCGACTAGAAGCTTATTTTTCCAGAAAACAGCTACTGGCCTGCGATTAGTCGACTAAACATAGTGATTAGTCGACTAATCGCCAACTTGACTTGAGCTAAAAGTTACATATTCAAAAACGAGACTTCTCAAGCTTTCTGTGCATACCAAGATCATCAAAAACGGAGTCCGGATGAAGGAGATATGACCATTTTAAGTTGGAAATTTTCATTAGCAAAAAAACAGCATTTTATAAAACATTTTGTCTTTTGAGTCCATATAGCCCTCTATGAGTTTAAATCAAATTTTGACCAAAATTTGATTTTCCAAAGTTAAAACCTATGGTCTTTAAGTCATAGTCAATTGAGCCAATGTAGTTCATCATAAATAGAGATTTACAAAATAGATTCCTAAGCACTCACACACAAGAATAAAACCAAGATCTTCATAAATGAATCTTCAAGTCTTGTGCTTGGCTTGTGCTAGGCTTGTTTGGCTTCATCAATGGATTGCATCAATGCAATGGCTCTCTTTATGGTCCTTAGTGAATATACAACATATCCATATTCACATAAGGTACGATGTAGTGCATGAGCTTCATGATAGTTAAGCCTTCTTCATTGAATACTTGAATCCTGTTCTTATATATATATATATATATATACTATAATGGATATATAATAACTATAGGATAATGTCAATTATCAAATAATGACAACCAAATATTCAACAAGGTTATCCATATAACCACTCAACAAAGTTTGACATTTAACTAAAGTTTATAACAAAGTATTCATATGCTCAATTGAATAAACAAATAAATCAATCAATGATTTGTGGCCCCCCCTTAACAATATGCATATAAAGATACTAAAGATTATCATTTAAAGCATATGCATATTTTAGGTAAAATAAATCCATGATACAAGAATAAGTCCATGATACAAAGATACAAAGATCATCATGAATTTTACCACAATTCATGCTTGCAAATTTACACAAGATGCAAATCAAATAGAATTACAATACAATGATTGTTATCATCAAAATCAACCAACAAGGGTGGAAGCCATAAGGCTAACAATGACAACTAATATCCTCCCATAACTTGATATCAACATAGATTAAAGCTTGAATAACACCATTCATTTACACATAAATTCATTTTGATGATCTAAACACAACACCTCATTTATTACTTGTAAACTAGTTATCAAATCAAAATCCGATGCTACAAAAATAGCTTCAAATCCTTCAACAAAGAACATCACTCCAACACCATTTCTCAAAAAAACCACAAAGTCCTTTAATTTAAAAAGAAACCGCCTTAATAAAATCAAGAGAATGAACATATTTTCGTGCCAAAACTTGGACTCCAATCCTCATAAAAATAACTATACAAGAATATCTTTAAATCCAAGACTTAAGAGAAATCATGAATCTCAAACCATTCTCATAAATCTCACTCAACCATCTTCTTGCTTCATGAAAATCTGAACCTCAACAGAAAAATGGCGGGTTAAACTGTCGAAAATCTTTATAGGCAGTAGCAATGTTATCAAACCAGGACTAGACCGGACCGGCTGGTTCAACCGGTTGAACTGGGAACCGGTCCCCTCTCCTGTTGGTTTAACCCACAAAAACCCATTTAAAAAAAAACCGGTCAACCTAGTGAACCTGGCGGTTGAATCAGTTAACTCGGTTAAAAAACCAGTCAACTAGGGTTTTTTTTTTTTTTTAATTTTTATTTGAGGTGCTAAAATGACTAAAACAGTCTCAATTTTTTTAAAAATCTCTTAAAGCCAAGAAGGCTAAAAAGGCAAATTAGTCTAAAAAAATTCCAAATAGCAAAAAGAAACCCAAGCACCTAATTTAATAATACAATATTCTTATCTTGCATTTTAAAAAATATATATAATAAAGATTGATCAATAGTAATTATCAATTTTCAATTTTGATGACTGCACATAAATTCAAATTCAAATATATGAATTAATTGTACAAACATTTTTAAGAAGTTATATTTTGAATCATTTACAGCTTTTATTCTAATAAATAAATAATATATTTATGAAGTCACGGTTGAACCCGGTTGACCCGACGGTTGAACCGGTTGACCCTTAACCCGGTAACTTTTTCGGTTCAATGAACGGTCCTAGTTTTAAAACAATGGGTAGTAGCCCTAGTCCCTTCAATTATCATATTAGAAACACGTGCAGCAGTTTGCTAAATAGTATCTGATTGTTGTTGTAGCAAAGTAGCCATATCTAGTAACATTTGATGCATTTCTACATCCGATGAAGACGGAAGAGATTGAGAAGGTCCACCAGACTCTAAACCTTTTTCTTGTGTCGACATTCTATAGAAGTCACTAAACAAAATTTAAGGCTACCATTATGACACCCCAAATACAAACTGAAATATCATAAAAATTAACAAATACCAACCCAACCTGATATGTCTACCCATCAGCACACAATCATGATGCATGTCTTAATCTTGCTAAAGTCACTTAAAGTCTTCTATATAAAGTGTGTGAATTCTCATTGAGATCTACTAATGAGCTTTGATACCATAAAAATTGTGACATTCCAAACCTGTTCTATGACGATGTTATGCATTACATCGAAATAGGCCAAGAATAAGATGAAACAATTATAATTATATTAACAAACTCAAAAGAAATCCACAAAGGTGTGCATATGTCATGCCATACATACGTCCTTAGCGATTAAAAGAGAAAAACAAAATAAGCCAACAACCCTGGCTTAATAGGATAAACAAAATAAAACTCAACTGTACAACATTTACAACATTTAAAGGTACTAAATAAAACGGGTACAAAGGAATGTGTAATAAATATATATACAACAATTCCTCAAAATCTAGGTAGAGTGCCTTTAATCCTGTCTTCATGCATTTATGGTTCAACTTGTTTACCTGAGGAACTTCAATTAAGCAGGGGTGAGCTAGCAGACGAAGCTCAGTAGGTAAACGTACACCCTTGCTAAAACAATCATACAATACATGAAATAATAATAGTTCACAATCAGATAAAAATGATGCAATACAATCAATAATCCATAAATCTTAATCAAGTTACTCAAAGTGTCCCAAACCACCGAATAACAAGTTATGATCAACGATTTAAAGATCGGTGCAATGCAATATAAATCATCCTAGTTACACATCGTATGGTGTCTCATAACATATGAGCAACAAGTTCAGATTTACTCATGCCAGATATGAAATGTAGTGATATGATTATCCCAAATCCATTATAGGTTCCTCGAGGTATAGATTAATGATAAAGTTACAATCACAGCACGCACTCTTGCGTCGGTCCCGTGAGAACACCACATTAATCTATATAGGGCGCGCCCACGCGTCTGCCCAAGTCGGTACTGCTTATGCGCACTCTTGTGTCAGTCTAAGCCAGTACTAACCAAGTCCAGGTTATATATATATATATATATATATATATATATATATATATATATATATAATAACCTTTCCTTCATTAGGCGCGCCGACGCATCTGTCCACCATGTATTGCTTACGCGCACTCTTGCGTCAGACTAAGTAACTACACAATGAATTCATGTTATTATATTCTCAATTATACAATGATCATTCACAAGATAAGTAATTTATCGTATCTCAATCATTCAGATAACTTTAAATGTGCACCAAGCATTAATCTGTATTAAATATTCATCAATCTTAATCCAAAACTCAATTCCATATAAATTCATATATTATCTTCCCTTTCATATCATAAGCATTATTCCTGTATGCAAAATCATTCCACATATATTATCTATATGCATAATCATGCACCACATAATCCCGATATACACAATTGTAAATAAAAAGAGGCATAAGGTTCCCTACCTCAGTACTATAATGTTTTCCAATCTTTTGTGGCTCCACAAGCCTTCCCAAATGTAATGTTTAACGCACCCAATGCAAATGGTTCTCCAAAGAACCTTTCAAACTGAGAATAATAAGCAATACAATAAAAGAAATCAAAATAATGCACAAGGGATTCTAAATTCCTAAAAACAAAGCAAATCGCTCCTTAAAACCAAACACTCGCAAGTCTAAAGACCCAAAAGCCTCAAAACACTATTCCAATGATTCTAAGACTTCCAAAACATATTCCTAAACATGATTAGGCGATACTTGTCCAATCCCATGACTAAAAGCCAAGAAACTTAGAAGATAAACCATATAAAATCCAACGGTTGCACAAAAGGGTAAATCTGGTATTACAACAATATCTCTCTCTAAAAAGAATTTGACTCCAAAACCACCAAATTTAGAAACTAGACCTCACGAGCTTTCCGTACATATAAAGTACGCCCCAAACGGAGTTCACACAACTTTGAAGTCGGGATAAAAATAAGGCATAAAAGCTTACAAAATATACACTGAACATCTAATTGGATCAATCCAAACCCATCTTGGATCGATCCAACCAAGCGGTCCCAAGCTTGGATAGTTCCAATTGCGAACAGAAACCCATATTAGAGGTGAAATAGCACAAATCTGAACCCAATCTCAACCAAACACTTCCAAAACTAAAAATCAAGTTCCCAAAATTTAGAATCAACATTAAACAACCTCAAACATGCTTAATCTACCTTCTAAACGTGAAATGAAAGTATCAATCCTTATATTTTACATAAATCCAACTCAAAACCCATAAAACCCAAAATACCACAAATCCAAGCATCAAATGCTTAAATTTCTCCAATCCACTCTTCAAAACCATGAATTCAACCTCAAACAACTCTCCAAATATCTCAACCCAACCCAAAATCAAAACCGCAATCCCTTACATCCAAAAATCTGAAAATAATCCAAGAATAAACAATGAAAATGAAACGAATACAACAAGAATTCACCTTTACTATGATAGCATAAACTCCGGTGAATTTCGGCGACCAATTACCGCGACTAACTACTCCTTAGTTGTTCCCTCTCTCTCGGTCTCTCCCGAAGCTTCTTAGCCGAATGAGAAGAAATGGATAAATGATTGTTTATCCTTTTAAAAATGAAATTAGGACATAAATATCCTTTTAAAAATTGTTTAGATTAGTTCTGTAATTTCACATCCTTTCATTAACACCCATATTTTCTTAAAAACAACTTTCTTTAATAATCCACACTTCCCACATATTTCAAAACACATTTACTTTATTTCACTTATCACATCATTAACAAATATTTAACACATAAACACACATCAATTAACATATAATCACACTAATTTAGAACTTAAGCACATATTAGCATTTTAAATTTTTAGGTTCTCGCACGGGTGGCGGGTCTTGAGCGGGTTTTGGTATTGACACCCACTAACCAACCCGACTCATAGAATTTCTATCTCATCCACTCGATCCCACCCGCTATGAGATTTGTAACCGCAAGTTGCGGGTTGGTTTGGATGGGGTCGGGCGGGTATGGCGGGTCGGGCGGGTTTTTGCACACCCCTACTCATCGGTTCCATACAACTTACATCCTTCTTTATGATGTTTTATATGTTCCTTCTTTCTCATTTAATTCGCTATCAGTCATCAAACTCACTTCTTCTATACATTGTTGGGTCATTTTTTTGTCAAATTATTATTTTATTCAGGACCTTATCCAATGGAAAATGATTGGAGTGGGTAAAGCAAATGAAGGACTATATGTACTGCAACAACCAAATACACAATCTCGAGATGTATTTTTTCTATCTTTATATGTATATTTGTTTGTTCTATTCTAAATGATTCTAGCCTTGTTCTTTAGCATAATAGACTTGGTCATCCTTCTTTGTCCATATTAAATCTCTTACATGGTCTTTTGCTTGGTGTACCAAGTAACAATTCTATTTTTCTTGTAATGTATGTCCTTTTGTTAAAGAAAGAAGATTACATTTTCCTTTTAATGATACAATTTCTCGATTTCCTTTCAACTTGATCCACGTGATATTTAGGAGCCATGTTCAACTACTTATATTAATGGTCACAAATGTTTTTTTGTCTATTATTGATGATTGTACTCATAGTACTTGGGTGTGTCTTTTAAAAACTAAGTTTGAAGCTTCTTCTTTTTTCCAATCCTTTTGTACTATTATAGAAACACAATTCAATACCAAAATTAAAATCATACAAACAAGCAATGGAGCTGAGTTTACAATGAGAAGTTTTTATTCTTCTAAAGGTATTATTCATCAGCGAAGCTGAAATCAAACACTACAATAGAATTCTGTTGTTGAAAGAAAGAATTAACACCTCCTTAATGTAGCTCAAGCTCTCAAATTTCAATCTAATTTGCCTCTTATATTCGAGGGTGACTATATTTTATTAGCCGCATACCTTATCAACAGGATTCCCTCTCCTTTACTCTCTAATAAAACACCTTATGAACTATTAGTCGATCATTAATTCTACCTCATATTCTCCTTTAAAGTATTAGGTTATTTGTATTATGCATCAATTTTAGCACACAACAGACCAAAATTTGCACCTAGATCTAGAAGGTGTCCTTTTCTTGGTTATCCTTTTAGTATTAAAGGATATGAAGTCTTTGATCTTGATTCTAAAGAGTTTTTCATTTCTAGAGATATTATCTTCTATGAAACCATTTTTCCTTATCACAACTTTTGTTTAAATCACAATGGTATATTAGATTTAAAATGCTCTTCTCACAATTCAGATACCATTGTTTCACTATTCATTTTCTGATTCTATGTTTACTCCTTCATCATCTAATATCTCTTTATCATTAAATCCTAATAATTCTTCCATCTCAATACATCTACATCTACATCATTTGCTACTCTATCTCAACCTCTCAAAAGATCATCTTAACAACACAAATCTCCTGGTTTTTTTTTTGCAAGACTATCATTATCATTTAGCAACCTCCAATGCTAAACTCTCTTCATAAGATTCTTCAGTGGGTACTAATGCTTTTGCAAGTAAAACTTATCATCTTTCAAATTTTGTTTCTTATTCTAAACTCTCTCATCCACATCATGCTTTCAGTTTAGCCATAACCACTAACACAACTTTGAGATTTAAGCTGCCACCAGTGGACTGAGAATCACTTGGAATCAACTTATTTAAAGAGACAACAAACTTAATCCTTTCCTAGTATTTACTTTTTGGTAGAGCCTAGTTTTTCATATCATTAGGGGAAGTTATCATTTTCCAAATACTTGATTTCTTAACTACTCACATGGGAAAAATACTTATAGGGGGGTTAGTTAGGTAAATGGAATTTCAAGAGCAAAAACAAAGACATTTATTATAAAGGATATATGTTCTCTCTACTTGTTAAGAAGCAACTAGATTTCTGGCTAGAGAATAACGTTCGTGAAAGAAAATGGGTATGCTTAAATACAATCCAATTTCATGTGTAATCTTTTTTTGCCCCACTAATAATTGCATTCTCAAGCAAAAGCATATATATTTAAATAATTGCTAATTTTATATTGATTTTTTTTGTTTTTGTTTTTGTTTTGGTGTAGATGTGCATGAAAGAAGCTAGAAAAGTTTGTTAGTATGAGTAGATGAAGGAAGCCTTGGAGAATTTAGTACATCGTCTCATGTCTCAACCACAACACAATGAGGACGAAGTAGGACCATGTTTTGTATGCTAGGAGATTGAGCCAATATGAGTTAAATATCAATTATTCAGATGCTTCTATTAGACCGACCAAAAAAATTGTAGAGGAGTATGATGGATTAGAACATCTATGCATGCATGTGTAACAAGGAAGAATAGAAGTTGGCATTTTAATTTTTGTACATTTTCTTTTCTTATTCCAAAGTTTGTTAGATGCACGTGGGTGTCAACATAACTGAAGTTAATTTGAAAAATTAGAAACAAAATGTTGACAAAAAATTAACTTCAGTTGAAAACTTGAAAAACTTGAAAAATTTGCTTTGAATAGCATTTTATTTTTTCTTTTTCTTTTTTTATCTTCTTTTTGCCCTTTTTTTTTCCTTGGTTTGGTAGGCTGTTCAAGGACCTTGTCTTGGTCCAAAAAAGAGTACACTGCAGAAATAGAAATGCTGCAATCTCTTTTTAATATCCAACCAAATATCTATGCGATTTCCACACTTCCACTAATGTTTTGTTGCATTGCCAGGAAATATAAACAATTCTATGTTTTCATCTGTTTAATTTCTCTGCAATTAATTATAGCGTAGGGCTCCATTTGCATATTAAGCAAGGTTAGCAATAGAGAGAGAGAATAAGATTTTTAACTTGAAGTTTCACAATGAACAATGTTGTGCCCCAGGAGCCAGAGGGAATACCAATTGCGCACACACACACACACGAGACACTTAGATTTTATGTGGTTCAGCAATCGCCTACGTCCACGGGCAGCTGCAACTTCAATATAAACAGAGAATTTACAATAGATTACCAGAGGAGGAGACACCCTCTCAACTCAATTCACACACTCTCACTCTGCTTCCCTACACTCTTTGTTGCACTCACTCTTGCTGCATCGGTGCAATAGAGATTACAAAACTCATGAGGATGAGAATAAACTCTTCTTACTCAACTCACTCTCTCTCTCTTTGCACTCACTCTATTCTTACTGCACATGCTTGCAGCTTACCCGGCAAAGGAGACAAGCTCCCTTTGCTCACTTTCTGCTCTTGAAGAGCTACATCTTACCACTGCCACGTAGCTCCCTTTTGAACATTCTATTTATAGCTGAGCATGGAGGGAACAAGCAGCCAACATGCCATCGGCAGGCCACCAACAAGCAGCTACCCTACCTAGGTAGCTCGGCTGATATCTTCAATCCCAAATCAATAGCTGTACATTTGTAGCTATTATTGACTTTGTTGCTTGGCCAAATCTGAGCCATCCCAACAAATCTTTACCTTAGACGAATATTCTCCATCCACCATAGTGATCTGATCAACACTTTCATAAACCCAAAAGTGCCTAGTTTTGAGAGATC
Source organism: Hamamelis virginiana (assembly GCA_017140935.1). Taxonomy (NCBI): domain Eukaryota; kingdom Viridiplantae; phylum Streptophyta; class Magnoliopsida; order Saxifragales; family Hamamelidaceae; genus Hamamelis; species Hamamelis virginiana. The sequence continues at coordinate 1,823,009 of JAESVK010000096.1, read as the reverse complement.
TTGACCAAGTCCAAGCAGTATTGGAACTTGATCCTAGTACCCACTTTAGTGAGCACATTAGCAGGATTATCTGCAGTATCAATCTTCTGAAGCAGAATATCCCATTCATTCCTCGAACAAAATGACATCGGACGTCGACATGCCTGGTACGGGAGTGATGGACCTGGATTTTTTCCAAAAGAAATGATACCCTAATTGTCACAGCAAACCAACATATTCCTGTACAATCCCCAAGTCCCCTATTAACCAAATTGTCAAAGCCATCGTTGACTGTAATGTTGAACTCTACCAAGTCACCAGTATAATCTGAGTCCACTTATCTAACTAGATTCTATCTGAGACTAGTCTCTCATGAACTTCAAGCCTATATTGACTATGTCTTGTTTGTATCTCAAGATCCACTTCACCGCTCACTAGTGGCTGATGATGCATCATGCATATACCTATTCACCATACTAACCGCATGTGAGATATCAGGTCTCGTACATGCCATAGCATACGTCAAGGTACCGACTGCATCAGCATATGGAATATGCGCCATATGCTTGCTCTCTTTTTTCATTCCCAACAATTTATCTCCACCTTGCGACTTTGGCTGGTCCACAGCTATGCTCTACTTCGATGAAGATCTTCATAGTTTCTGCTATCATGCTCCACCATAAAAGCATACCCACTCGGAATAAACCAATTCCAAGCATTTCATTTCGGCCATGTCGAAAACAACCTTGCTTATAAATTATGGTGTAACTTCCACATTTGGCTTTCCTGGAAGTTCATCAGCCATCGACATGAATTTCCACCACACACCCTGTAACAATGCCAAACCAATGCCTGTGTGCAAACTTGTGGACCTACTAACTTTAACACATCCTCTATCATGGCAGCTTTGGGAATTAGCGGCATGCCATGAGGATGTATATGTCCCTTTTCAAAAAACATCATCTTTCATTGAGAGAAACACAAAGTTAGCATCATTACTAGTATCTCCATTTACTGTCTTGGAGCCACTCACCGAACCTGCTCCAGCTCTTGGACAATTTTTCTTGACGTGCCTATATTGTCCATACCCCTATACTTTTGTGTGAACATATTCAAGAATCCCTTTGGTCTGATGACCAGCGGTACCAAACTTGATTCTTGTCTGCTTGCCCAGTACACAATTTTGGACACCCCATTTTTACCAATTATTTCTACCATATGTTCATGCAAATGATTAACTAGAATAGCTGATCATTTGGTGAGGAATTGGCCTTGTAAAGACCAAATTGCCCAAATTGCCCTTTTCTGAGGAAAATGACAATTCATTATTTCATATGTACATTTGGATCGGAATCAACCCATTTGTATTGCATTTGACTTTTGAGGTGTTTTAGAACATCCTTGTAAATTTTCATAGCATTCTGATGAGAGCTCGATAGGTAATTAGGGTTTTTGCGACTTGAAGGGCATTTTCGTCCTTTTTCTCGTATAATTTCCGAATGACCTCCGAATTCGAAACGGATTGTTTCATGAGGTTTATATGGATGTGGGGAGTGAATTTGGAATGCTAATTGAACCTTTGAATGGTTGGGATAGATTCGCTCAAAATCGATCCCACGGGTAAGAATGAGCTGAATTAGGGTTTTGTTCAAATCGACCGTGAATTGGTCATTTTCACCAAAATGAAAGATTTTCAAAACATGTTGTCAAGTACCAATTTCATGTTAAAACCATGTTTTTAGAAGTGGTGTAAGCCTAATTGATCAATTTTACAAAACAAAGAATGGTCATATGACCAATTTTGGCACAACCGGGTCAATTGGCTAGCTTTTTGCTAAAACCCTTTACCATGGTCAAGTGTTTTTAACCCTAAAACCTTCTAAAAATGTGGAGGATCAAAACACGGTCGTTTTGAACCCTGAACCATCGAATTTGGATCAGATTTGACCAAAATATGGCCAAAATTTGAAAACCCTAGAATTAGGGAAGAAAATTTGGGAAGTAACTATGGTGACCGTCCTAGCTAGGACGGCCACCAGCATGCTCGATCAGATTTTGCATTTTTGGAAGGTTTGAGGCTTCCCCACCCATTTTGGCCGATTTGGTTAGATTTTTTGAATATAATTCGAAGGGTTTTCAGCTGGCAAACCCTAGCATGACTAATTCTAAGCCTTAGGATCATTTTTAGATGGATTAATCCTAACCATTCAAGGTTTTGAACCCTAGCTCTATATATGTTGCATTATGGAGTTAGAGAGGGAGGGAGAGAATTTTAGGGTTTTTTGAGAATGAGGCTACAGATTCAGTTCTTCATCTTTACACCATTGAAGGGGCAAGTGAAAGAATACAAACAAGGAACGCAGCGGAAGGTAGGTTTAAAA
>JAESVK010000096.1:1701290-1725649 GCA_017140935.1 Hamamelis virginiana | reverse complement strand
TCATATTCCATGGAGAAAAATTTTATTCCGCACAATTCCATGGGATTTTTTCAATATATACATATATATATATATATATATGTATATATATATATATATATATATATATATATATATATATATATGTGGATCTGATTATATCATTGAGGGTGGGGCTCATGGCCCTAATTGATATATTATAAGCAGACGTAACTATGGTCTCCGACCTCTAGATTTGGTAGTAGATCGGTTGAGCTAAAGGTTTGTTAGCCTGAATCAACAGCCCTATAATATAATTCGATCCAAGTTTGGATATGCTAGGGACCCGATGATTTGCTACTCAGGCTGATTCCATACCCATAGCAATACTAAGGTCCTTGTGTGGCGAGGAATCACCGTGCTATGGATGATGATGTTATTCTGGCTATTGTCCATATGTGACGGTGCATTCCACATGCGAGGCATACGCTATGTTACTGTTATTGGTACTGGAGAATCTAGTTTTTCACTGAAAGTCCACACATCTTTTAAACATTGATTTCAAGTTGATTTATAAAACTCGTTGAACTTTGGAAATAAACATTTTATATAAATATTCCATGTATCACTGTGTTATTATTAATTCATAGAGGTTATATTATTCCTACTGAGCAATTCGAGGCCCACTCCTGCTTTTCATGCATATTGTAGGTTGACTTGGGGTTGTATGCTTGGCTTGGCACAATCCTTTGCTAGGATTGTTGGATAGCATTAAGGTTGTTTCTGCATATGTACTTGCATTATTATACTATATGTATTGTATGTACTTGAATAGTTGGATTTAAATGTTGTTTGTTGATCGGCCTAGTTGCCAGAAATGTTGGCAATATTATTTGATTTCATATGGCGATTGGGACATAATGTGTGGACATGGCATTTCATCTCGTTATATATATTCATTGTGTCTCATGAGGAAATTTGAATGAGCAAGACAAGTTGTACCTCCATCTTGACACATGTCGACCTATCTAGAAGGGTCGGTTATAGATGTTAGGTTGGGGCGTTACAAAGATTATCAAATTGGAGCTAGAAGAAATGAAATATGGATGAAGTTACTTTTTTTTAGGGGTTTATTTTGGAAGGGAATGAATATGGGAGAACTTTATTTCTTTTAGAAACTTGTCTTTATTGATGTATACAAATGATTCTTTTTTGTGTTTAGAACTTTTAAAGTCATAGAATGTAAAGAATTTGATTTTGGGAATTTATTTTAATGGAATATGCATTTTTCTATCTATTCAAATTATGTCAGAATTAGACTTTAGATGATGCATACAAATGGTATCTCAAGCATATTAAAAAAAAAATTGTGGCATTTTAAAAATGCAGTATAAAAGTTAATATACGGCATTTCTAAAATGCTGCGGAAAGTAATTTTAACAGCATTTCTAAGACGCTGCGGAAATTAATTTTAACAGCATTTCTAAGACGCTGCGGAAATTAATTTTAACAGCGTTTCTATAAACGCCGCGGAAAGCTATCTACGGCATTTTAAAAACGCCACGAAAGGCCTTTTTTGTTGTAGTGAGCTTAATTTCACCATTCTTGAACATTTTCACCTTCCATCGAGTCCATGATCAGTCCATAATGAACACCATTCGCCAAGTCTAAGGGGAATCGCCGATCTCCACAGCTGCACAATCCAATTCTCATTGGACCCCTCTCAAATTGAGATTTGTGATTTCTATCAACCTAAGAAACTTTAATCTATGATGGGATTGAAGATCTAAATGTCAAAACTCCATAAAAATGAAGTAATTGTACTCAAAATACCAAAGTAAATCTAAAAAGTGAAGGATGAAGTTTTTCTCAGGAAATGTTCAGTCTTCCTTACCCTAATTTGTACAAAAAGACGTATTTATAGCCCCACAAGTACGCCCTAACACGTCATCACAAGATAGGTCAAAAATACCCTTTACAAAATTTGGAGTTTTCCAAAAATCACGATTTGGATTGATCTAGGAAAATGTTGGATCGATCCATACCTGACATAGCTTCTAGATCTCTAATAAAATCAAATTTAAATCGATCCAATAAAAACCTGGATCGATCCAAAAGCAACCAAGATTCTGGAACTTTAATTAAAATGAAATTAGATCGATCCAAATGATTGGTGAATCGATCCAACTGTTTCATAGGTTCTGGATCTAAAATAAAATTGATATTAGATCGATCCAGGAAAAGTTAGGATAGATCCAATATGCATAAATTTGAGTTTCAAATGAATTCAGCAGGATATTGATCAACCACATTTTAGCTTAAAACACTTAGCATATTAGGATCAATCACTAATCACTTATGGGATAAAACTTAGGCCTCTAAGTCACTTACCATCCTATATCATGGATTCAAGGATCTTCGAGCAATGTCATGAGCTTCAATCCTTGTAACCTTCTTCAAGATTGATGACAATTAAGCTTGAGGATAGGGACATTACTAGATACAATTACATAAAGAATAAGCCAACATAAAACCTAACAATCTCCCCCTTTGGCTATTCTTATGCAAAACCTTATAAAACAAAACAAAAACTACAAGAGATGAATACAAACCAAAAGAAAGATTTAAAGAAATCACAGGACTAAATCTCCCTCTCAAAATACTCCACTCATTTTCCCTGCAATTACATATAATAACTGTTAGAAGTATGCCCTAAAACCAATCCTAAATGGCATATTAATTTCATATTATCATATTTGGAGGGTATAACTTATATTATGTGTTTAAACATATATGATAAGGTCCATGAATAAATGATAAGAGAAATATACATCTCAAGTTGTTGAGATAGAGGGACTGATATTTCTCATACACATTTATTATAAAGAGTTCCTACTCATAGGTTTATTAAAGTGGATATTTATAAACCATTAAGAGTAGCACATATTTCTTAACTAACTCCTATATGAGGATAGGTAGTATTTCCTATCAGTGTAGTGAAACTTTAGTTAATCTGTGGGTGCATATTAGAGAATATGTACACTGAACATGATCTACAAGAATATTTCCTATGGAGATTTTGTCAAAGGAATATTCTTATGTTACGTTCATTTAATTGGTAGTCCTTAGACCTGAGACACCATAGCTGTCTTATGCATAGGTTACTAGAGTTTGATAGTATCTCGTACAGCCTTAACCATAAGTTTGTAATCGGTACTCATTGACTCTAATAAGTTATGTATGAAGATAAATGTGTGTGCAATAAGGAATCATCACTCTCACTTGATGAGAGAGAATGTCAGGATTAGTTCACAAAGATAATTCTTAAAGTGAATCTCTGGCCAGAGTGATAGGTAAACAGTGAAAAGAGTTTCACTGCATTTACATTATTGAGATTATATTTTGTGGAACATATATCAAGTTGTTAAGATAGGATTTGACCGATAACCATACCTATTATCTTAACAGTGACATTAGAGGATGAAGGATTAAGTAACATGAAGGGTTTACATAGTTCTACTATTCACCCAAACTTAGGGCACGTCATGACACATTGCTAGACGTCACTCATAACCAGTGAAAGCCTATTGATAAAGTGTTATCAATGAGGGCATAATTGGAATCGTTCCAATTGAACCTTAAAATAGAAAGTTTCTATTTTAGGAGACATTGAGATGTACCTGTTCACTGCTAGGTTGGGGTGAACCCAATAGGTCACACATAAATAAAGAACATAAGTGAGTCTCTTGAATTAAAGAGAGTGGGGAATTTCCTAATTAGTAATTAAATAAAAGTCTTATTATTAATAGTTAATAATTAAGGAGATTGATTATAATAGGAAATAAATATTAATAAAAACTCTAGTAGTGCTCTATAAATATAAGGTGACGGGTCAAATGCTAGCACAAGGTAATTCACTCTTCAAAAGAAAGAAGGCACAAAAGAGAGTGAGAAAACCCTAGGCCGTGACCTAGAGCTCTCTCCCCTGGCCGTGTGCTCCCTCTCCCCTCTCCTAACTTGTCTCTTCCATTGTTTGAGAAGTGCAAGGGTTTTCGTGTGGATACCATCGGAGGCTTCATACACTTTGAAGCTCGAGGAAAACTACATCGAAAGGCGAAATCAAGTAAGTATGATTTAAGTTGTTAAACGTATACTCTTGTTTAATATATACATGGTTCCATGCTTGTTCGAATCCATCCTGAATTTCGATGAAGGATTCAAAAATTTAAAATGTATTTTACTCTGTCTTCCGCTCCAAATCCGGTTTCATCGATTTCCTTTCAATAACAAAATAAAACAAAAACACTAAGCTTTTTCCTGCAAAACGACAAACTCAACACAAAACTTAAGAAAAATATTAGATCCCATGCTAGTCAAAACACAAAAACATAATAAAAACACTTAACACGTCTTAAACAAAAAAAATATAAAAAAATATAAAAATAATTAATGAATTAATTTAAAGACGCAAAGCAACAAGCAACTAGGTGTCCCAAGACTTATCTATGGCCCCACTTCTCTCTACAGGACATGGAAGCCACCCTTTGCGAGATAATTTTTTGCATGTATCAACATTCACAATTCAGCCCCTTTTATATTCCAGTGCTCTATTGTGATATGTGCCGTATGGCTAAGTTGGTGTGTCACTGTAAAAATTAAGCTAAGACGAGTGAAAAGGCCACAAGATATTATGTACTGACTTTCCCTTTCCTCCAGCAGTGGAAATTGGTCCGCTCCATGTAGTTCGAGAATTTTAAATACAGCACATCAAGAATGTTGCCACAAAGACTATATCGGCTTTCTGACTGCGCGCTGAGGAGTCAAATGCATGGAGTGTAGCCAGGGCTGGCCCTTCCTTTTTGCCTACTAAAGCATTTGCTTGAGGCCCCCAATTTTAAGGGGCCCCAATTTTTTTAGAAGCCCTATACTGCTATACAGCTATACTCCCACAGTCCAGGCCTTTCTCCATACTTCTCCCATCTATGTAGTCTCAAAGGCCCAATTGGAGGAAGCAGCAGCCAGCAGCGGGCAGCCTCACCAGTAAAGCCCCTCACCTTCCTCAGCCAGTCAGCCTCCCCGAGTCCTTGGCCCCTAAGGCCCTTCAGTTCCTGTCTTTCCCCTTCACTTCTCTGCGATTTTAAACCCTAAAGGCTAAAACTGTGGAACAATGGAACTTTGGAAGACTGGAACTCTGGAAGCAGCAGCGATTGCCGAGTGCCGAGTGCCCTAAGCCCCTAACGTGACCAGTCGCTTCTCTCTCTCTCTGCTCTCTGCAATTGCCGATTCAGCGATTCTTCTCTAGTTCTCTTCTTTAGTTCTTTAATCCCTAAATCTCTCAAAGGTATGTTTTTTATATTCATAATCTCAATCCCTAAATTTCCGTAAAGCTCTGTCTGATTGGTTGCCGAGAAAATTAAGGAAAATATAAGAAAAGATATATATGGATTTGCGTTTTTTCTGTTTAGCTTATGACTGGGACTTAGTTGAGTTAATTATTTCATTTTTTCGTGGAGTAAAAGAATATGTAAATTTAGGTTAGAGATCTCATTTCATTTTTAAAAATTATCATCTATGGATTGTAAAATGCAGTTTCTGAAAAATTATCATCTCATTTTTAAAATTCTTGAGTGAGCTGTCGTTGGAATCTCAAATTGGGTTAAAGATCTCAGGTTTTCCAGTAATACTTTTCTTATTAAGTGTTTCGATTTTTACGAGCGTATTACTTCATTTCTACGGATTGTAAATTTGTAATTTCTTGTTCTGCGTCTTGTAGCTTAAAGTGAATTTGATAAAGAGTAGTTCATTCGAAATCTACTCCATAGAGTTCAATTCAAATTCGACTGTAATACTCTCTGGTCAAGCATTGAGATGACATGCTTGTGTCAGATTGCTTCAGAGAGATTTAATTAGACTTCTATCTAATTAAATCTGTTAAATTTATTTTTACTGTAGTATTGGTAGATATGTATAGAAATTTAAAATATTGTCTTAATGATGCCTTGGTATGTATGACACAAATGATATAATGGTGGTGGTGTCGCGTTGTCAGGGTAGTAGATAGATCACCATTTGAAGGTTATATTTAATTTTCTTCCAACTGATATCATTGTTATGAACCGATAACTTGATTAGTGATTTTGAGATTCCTAAATTTGATGACCCTGTTTAACATATATCTGCAGTTGGGAAGCAGTAATGGGGGATTCGAGGTCCGAGGACATTTTAGAGGAGTATTACATTCCAAATTACATTTTTGTACCTGGGTCATAGGTCAGGGATGCTTCTTATATACCTGCTTGTCCGGTGATAGTGTTCATCAATAGCAAAAGTGGTGGTCAGCTAGGAAGGGAACTTCTTAATACGTATCAGGCTCTTCTCAACAAAAACCAGGTAAGTGTTTCCCTGCCCACACTGAGTATCCCCTGTCCCAATTGTATTTGTAAATCTGTGTGAATATAAATTAGGCCATTTGTATCACTGTATGCCATTTTCTCACTTGTTTGAATTGTTTGTCTTCGAAATAAATGATTATTTTTATTCTAGGATTGGTGAAGGGAGCCATGCCTTGTAAAAGAAAATATCAGTCTGGAAACCAAAAGAGAATAGAAAAGAAAAAAAAAGAGGTCTTTCTCAAGTCTCAAGAAGGTGCCTTTGAAAATTTTTTGATTAACCCTAGTTAGAGAGAGGCAAATGAGGAAGAAAATGTGTAAGAGAATGTGGAAGCAAATTTGGAAGAAAATGTGGATATGGGTAATGATGCAAATATTGAAGAAAATGTGGATGCGGGTAATGATGCAAATGTTGAGGAAAATGAAGATGAGGTTGAATCGGATGACAATGCAATAAGAGATGAGAATGAGGCTAATGAAGATGACAATATATCATATGGACCTTTAAACATTTTTTATCCAAGTAATTGGAATAATATTGATAAAAAACTAAGAGATTTCTTAGTTGTAAGAGGCCCTATGAGGGATTGCATTGTGGATTATCCCAAAGATGAAAGAAAAAGGCATTTCTCTTCGAAGCATTATTTGCAAATATTGCCAAATGGAGACAAGCGAGAGAGGTCTTGGTTGTTGTATTCCCCCATTACCAATAGAGTTTATTGTTTTTGTTGCAAGTTGTTCAAGATACAAAACACGACTCTATTGGCTAATGATGGATTGCAAGATTGGAACAATATTAATGGGAGACTTATAACGCATGAATGTAGTAATGAACACCTTGTAAACATGAGGAAATGGATTGAACTAAGCAAGAGATTGGGAAGCAACGAAACAATAGATAAAGCCGTGCAAGAAGCTTTACAAAAGGAGAAACAACACCAGAGGAATGTTTTGCGGAGGATTCTTGGCATTGTAAGGGTTTTTGCTTCTCAAAATTTGGCATTTCGGGGAGATAACGAGAAGATTGGTGATGTGAGGAATGGGACATTTTTAGAAATAATTGAAGAGCTTGGTGAATGGGATCTTGTAATGGGGGAGCACATTCGGCGTATCCAAAGTAAGGAAATACATTATCACTACCTTAGTCATAAGATCCAAAATGAATTAATAAAGTTGATGGCCCAAGAGGTAAAAAGTAAAATTCTTGAAGCAATCATGAATGCAAAATACTTTTCAGTGATACTTGATTGTACTCCAGCTGTCAGCCATGAAGAACAAATGTCACTTGTAATACGATGTTTGGATCTTTCAACAAATCTCATACAAGTGAAAGAATTTTTCCTAGAATTATTGGTTGTTGATGAAACAATAGGGTGTGGACTTTTTAATGTGCTTGTTGAAGTTTTGGAAGATCTCAAACTTAAATTTAGTGATATAAGAGGGCAAGAATATGATAATGGCTCTAATATGAAGGGAAAAAACAAAGGTGTACAGAAAAAGGTGAAAGAATTGAATTCTAGAGCTTTTTATACTCCGTGTGGTTGTCATAGTCTTAATCTTACTCTTTGTGACATGGCCAAATCTTGTTCTAAAGCTACATCATTTTTTGGAGTTGTGCAGTGCATATATATGTCTTATTCTCTTCTTCTACAAAGCAGTGGAAAGTGTTCAAATCTCATGTGAAAAATCTCACGGTGAAGCCACTTTCACAAACACGGTGGGAAAGTCATGTTGAGAGTGTTAAACCAATAAGATACTATGCTCCACAAATAAGGGATGCTTTATTTGAGTTGGTAAATATGTAAACAGATCCCAAATCAAAGCATGAGGCTGAGTCTCTAGCAAATGAACTTGAGAATTTTGAGTTCTTAGTTGCTATGATTATATGGCATAATGTGTTGTTTGCTATTAACAATGTTAGTAAAGCTCTTCAAGCTAAGGACATGAATATTGATGTTGCTATACAAAAACAAAGAGAGTTAATTTCCTATCTTGAAAAGTATAGAGAAGAGGGATTTGTGGAGGCCTTAATTGAAGCTAAAGAAGTTGCGAATGCACTGGAAATCGAGCCAATTTTACGTGAAAGGCGTACCATTCGTAGGAAGAAACAGTTTGATGAGAATGCATATGTAGAAGTGGCACATTCAGCGGAGGAATCATTTAGAATTAATTACTTCCTATATGATGTTGATCAGGGCATTAATTCACTTAAGGAATGGTTTAAACAATTTCAAATATATGAGGAAGTTTTTGGGTTTTTGTTTGATTTGAAGAAGTTGAAATCATTGGAAAATGAATGTTTGCTTACTTCATGTAACAAACTTGAAGGGTTTTTAACAGATGGCCAGCATAAAGATATTGATGGGAGAGATTTATATACAGAATTGAAACTCTTGATAGACGGTCTCCCACAAGAAATAACAAGGCCAATTGAAGTATTGAATCATTTGATGGAATTAGAATGTTGTTACCCAAATGCTTGGATTGCTTATAGGGTATTATTGACTATTCCAGTTACAGTTGCATCTGGGGAAAGAAGCTTCTCAAAGTTGAAATTGATTAAAAATTACCTTCGGTCAACTATGTCTCAAGAAAGGTTGAATGGATTAGCTATGTTATCCATTGAAAAATGATTTGGCAAAAAAGATTGACTATGAAACATTGATGGACAACTTTGCGAGTGCGAATGCAGATGCAAGAGGAGTAAGATTTTTATGATATTTTTATTTTCAGGTAATTATATAAAACAAAATGACAATATTTTTTTTTTCTAAGTATTTTATTTTTAGGATTTCCACGATATAATGTATTTTTTTTGTTATCTTTTTGAACGCAGTAGAAGATGACCATAATGCTGTTTTTTTAATGGATGGAGGAAATTATGTTGGCTAGCTACACGGGTATTCTCTTCTATTTAGCATTTCTTTTATGTTGATGTTATTTATGGATTTAACTGTATGTTTTTTTTCTTTATTTCTTATATATTTGAATTATATTCATTTTAATAGATTAAGTACTTTGATATTTGTTTGATATATGTGTATTAGTGAATGGTGGTAGGAGGTTTTGGGTGAGCCAAATGAAAACCCTTTTGTGAATTACTTGCTGTAGTATGGTTGTAGGTTGGTTGTAGGGTTTTGAGCTTTAAAAATGTGGTAGTAATGATATGTGCCATCAAACTTTGTGTGTACTAGCAAATACAATATCATTACTAGTACAAATTTTGGGTGAGCCAAATTTTTTTGCATCATTACGTAGTAGGGCCTCACTTTAGGAATTCGCTTGGGGCCCCCCAAATCTCGGGGCTGGCCCTGAGTGTAGCCAATCGGTGAACCACATGATCCAAGTTGGTTAAGAAACTTCTCCCAAGGCAGAGAGAGAGAGAGAGAGAGAGAGAGAGAGAGATATGTTGAAAGAAATTGTCTTTAGTCTTTACAGCTAAAAGTGGGAGGACGGTGCAACATAAGGTGTGGTACCACAGTAGTTGATTGGGGTACAATCAAAGATTAGGGAAGCACGTAGTTGTGGGCCGCTCACGAGAAAACCTTATCTAAAGGGCAAGATGACAATGGGCTGGTCGGGTGTTACACCACAAGCCTAATGTTGCCTCACTCACGCATTCAGGCCAAGACAAACTACCATAAACTTAAACAGACATTATTGAATGCGGCTCTCTCTCTCTCTCTTCCATCTCTTTTCACTTTTGCTTTGAGATAAACAAGTAGTGCTTGCCCCTCCACTCCATAAACCATGCATTAATTAATTCTGCCTACATAACAATTGGACGGGGGAAAACATTAGAGAGAGAGAGAGAGAGGACTTACAAGTGCCCTAGCTTGATCTAAATTGGGAGAAAGACTACACTTTAAGTGCCCTTGTTGTGGAGCGGGAGCAAAAACACGAACATTAAATTGAAATTGACCTGCGAGTGATCAGGCTACATCACCCACAAAAGTACGGTGGAGAGATATGTGGACTGTCTTTCGTGGATGAATTTTTTGGGATGATAAAAAAGAAAATGTACCTTACAAACTTTTGAAGAAATCCCATGAGAAATTGTGTTGAAATGACAATGATTGAACTGAGGAACAAAAACATTTATTTATTTATTTTAAAAAAAGAGCTTGGGAGAAGTGAATAATTTAAGAATGATACTCTTAATAGATCTCGCTAGCTACGAAGCTAGTGGGGAAAAGAATGTGGTAGGGAAACGTGATCGAAGAACTCAGTTGTGGTTGATGGTCCATTTGATTTACTAAAAAAAGAATAGAAAAAAGAAGATAGATGCTCTATAATTTAATGATCGTGAGGTCGGGAGGACATGCAAACAAAAACAATGAATCCTACAGCAGGTTGAATTTGCTGTCAATGTTGTAAAATTCTAATATTCTTTGATTAGCTTCATCGGCAGAGGATCGGTGAAAGATAAATGGGATATCACAAGACCTGAGTCCTGAGTCTGATAAACTTCATCGGCAGAGTACCTTACAAACTTGTGGTTGATGGTCCATCTGACACAACTTTGTGTCCGGTGCATCTTATATTAGCATTCCTATATATATATACATTTTTTTCTTCAATTATATATTATGAGTGGCCAAAATTTGCCATATATGTTTCACATTTAACCTGTCAAATATGGTAATTTCTATAAACAGAACCCATTAAAATGTATGGTAATTTCTAAACAAATTAAATTTTCAACCATATATGCATGCAATGATGCAAGGTAGCTAGGGTGCCTTACTTACGAGTTTAAGGGTATCCTCGTTATTGAAAGTATTGGAAAACCGATGGAAATAGCAACATTCATGTAATGTGACATCTTCCTGTCTTTGATTAGCCTGAAAATCAAACTTTCCATATGTGAGTGCGTGAAAGGTTATCAAGACCCATTTAATTTATTTGACCGGCCTTTTCTCAAACATTTTGACTTTAAAGGAAAATTCAACTTTTATAAGAGAGAGCAAACTTTTCACTTTCATAAATAAAACTCTATATATATATATTCAGTAACCTATTATTAAAAACAGCTATAAATAAATCCTTTCTTCAAAACCAAGTTATGTGCTCAATATTAGTGCGATGGGCACAGTTGTTTCAGTGTGTCTCGACTTGAAAAAGCTTTGTATGTTTAAAGGAAAGCCACCATGGTAGAAAACATATACAATGAAAAGGAGCACAAACCCTTTTCTTTACCTGGTCTCTTGCAACCATGGAAATAGCAAAAGTAACAAAAAGAGTACAGCTTTTCATATTTCTATTCTCAGTGACATGTCCTTCATCACAGACACAGCCAACTTAAGAACTAGAAATCGAAACATGACCACGTACAAGAGGCATATAATAGTATGCTATTGGGGTCAAGCAACTACTGATCATGTGACAAAATTAAACATGCAAGAGAGAAAGAGAGAGAGGGAGAGAGAGAGAGAGCTATGGTACCTTCTTTGAGTACAGTTCAAGATATATATCGGAAACTTCAACCTGGGCACTGGCCGGGCTGTCTCTAGCTATAAAAGATCGAATGAGAATATGCCCTGACAAAGAATTTCAAAGATGCATATATAGAGAAACAATAAATGAAATCGGTTCAAATTAATTACATATCAATCATCAATTACATACCTGGAGTCCATTTTCATTTGCTTCGTGGATATAATTATTACCTCAACTTACTACTGGGAGCGGAAATTCCATGAACCCGTGATAGTGCTTATAGATTATGCCACAAAAAAAATCCGAATCCATTAACATAAAGAGAAGAATCCATACCTTGAGATCTGTCTGGATTGATCTCAAAAATCACGAACGGTTGATCACTGCTCGATCCCTTTCAAGCCTTCTAACGCTTTCCCCAATGCCAGAACGTGAAGAGAGAGTGGCTCTCTATGTGCTCTCTTTGATGGACAGCTGCCTCTAGGGTTTAGAGAAATTATTTCGACTTAACCTAGTGGCTGCCCAACATGGCATATATATAGGCTACGGTAGGGACCTAAAGGCAAATAAGTTTCGGACTCCCAATGTAAAATTAAAACCTATTTACTTTAATTATAATTCATTCCACTAAAGAATTATAACTGCACTCCCTAGCTTATTCGAAATTAAATTTCGAGCTCTTTGTTATTAAGTACTTATTAATCTCTCCACGTTAAGATTACACATACCCGTTGATTAAATTAAAATACTGACAATTTTATTTAATCAACATCTGTTAATCTCCTTGAGATCTTCCACTTAACTTATTTGATATGTCGGATACAAAATCCACCTGCAGGGTTTGACATAATCAAAACTTATAAGTATCCTCAAGGGGGTATAATCAATCCCTATACCAGGACGTGAATTCCGTCAATAATTAATATTCTCCATACAATTAATGCAGTTATCCAACTCATCGAGATTATTGACCTATAAAGATCTCACTCTTTATGAATCAAAATAACTAACAATAAATGTATGTGTCCATTAATTATTTCGAGATTAAGAGTATAAATATTCATAATAACCATAAGGTATTAATTATTTTATGTGTCAGTATAAAATAATTACCCCAATACTGTCCCGTTCAATACACACAAGTGTAGTAGCACAAAAAGTTGGAACTAAACCATTCCCCATAGTCAAGACAGACCTACTGAAATCATGTGCTACAATCTTACCGATGGTGCGTCCAACTCCATCTCATATTGTGAACAATAAGCTTATATTCTACAAGAACTGATGATCTGATCTTCAATGTGTAAGCCGAACTCTACACACCAGATCATCTACTATGCAGATTAAAAGACACACATGCATAACATTAGAAGATAATATAATGCAAACATAGCTCATACAGATTCTCATTTAAAATTCAATATCAGAATTCATTAATAAATAAATAGCAAAATCTAGTACATAAAAGCATGGCTTTTAGTATATATCCCCAACACTTACCTCTAAGTTGAATTAATACAATCTTACCGGCAGGGGCAAGGGCAGAACTAGGTGTATAGGAGGGGGGCCATGGCCCCTGACTTTTTACTTTCCTTTGCTATATATATACATAAAGTAGCAAGAAAATCAAATTGGTCCTCCCAAATTATGGGTAGTATAGTTATACATGCTCTGATGCTCAATTTTTACTACTATAAGAGCAATAAAAAATAGATTGGAGCCCAAATTAGCCCATCATCAACCCAAATAAGTAGCCCAATCCCAAATCCAATTAAACAAGTAAGTCATTTGTTGAACTTAAATGTTTGGAATTGGAGAATTGCTTACTTCAAAAAAAGGCATGTGTAATGTGGTTTAATTTAATGGGTTTATTATGTTCCTATTTGTTATTGAATTTTTATTTATCTAATTAGTTGATTAAGTTAGCTTGTGATATATTTGTAGTGGTGATATGAGGTTTGGGATAAGCCTAATGAAAATCCTATTTGTGATTGATTATTGTAGCATGGTTGTAGGAGGTTGGGAGTGAACCAATTGAAACATGTAGTTTGATTTGATATTTGATATTTCTTCAATATGATTTGACTATCATTTCATGGGCTTGCGTTTATTCACAATTTCCTTTTGAATTTCATGCTTCATAAGTATCAATGTATTACAAATCTATGATTTGTAATTTCTTATGTGTATTTTATGTGTCTTTTGAAGATGTATTGTTTGATAATTTTCTTGCAAAAATTAATAAAAAGAAGAAAAAAAACAAAATTTGGCCCCGCTGAACCCAAATCCTGATTCCGCACTTGCTTATCAGAAGGGGAACGGGAAAAGAGACAACGGGTTGTAAAACAAGAGGAACCACAAACGTACAAAAGATAATTACACATGTAGATCGATTTTAAGGAAAATATTATTTTTGAATCTCAAAATCTGAATAATAATAATAATTTCCTATCAATAGTAGAAATAATGGTCAATCAAAATGTAACAAAAGGGTTAATAAGAGAGATATATTTTTTTCTTTTTTCTTTTTTAAATTCTCAATGAATTCATTGGTACTAATAACAACATTGGAGTGCATGAATCTAGAAGATATTTTGGATTATTGATGAATATTGTATATTATCAATGAATTGAAGTAATTATTAATTGACTTCCAATTATTAATTGATTAAGATAACTAGATTAGATTGGTGATCATTTCCAAGACAAAGGTTAAAACTGACTTTAATATTTCATGTGAGGGCATAAGCTCTCTAGTCAATCAAAAGATTTTCATCTTAATTCACTTTTAGAAGTAGTATAAATATAGATATAGATCGATAAATTATCTCAATTATAAATTTAATTCATTAGTTTACATTCATTTAATTAATACATATTTTATTACTTTTAACCCTAAAATAAATTTTATCTTGGCCTCTTTTTTTTTTTCACTTTTATAGTTTATTATTAAGTATATTAAATTTTTGTAACAGTATATAGTGACAATCTCGATTTTATGCACACATACTGACTTTAACCAAAGTAAGCATGATGCCTCCAGCTAATTATGGGATGTATTTTGAAAAATAGACCATTGGATTAGAAATTATTCTTATTGATGTGTAAACCAAAAATCTATGCATCTCAAAATAAAGACTATGTAAGAGCATCTCTAATGGGGGTACCATTTGAGCTACCAAAGCCAAATTTTGGCTTTGGCACCCATAACAGCAACTCCAATGGTGTGCCATTGTTCATACCAAATTTAGCACCTAGAATGGCAGCTGCCTTCCACGTCACCCTTCCATCCACTCCCAACTGACCCCAACTTCCAAAATGACAAAATGCCCCTAAATAATCTTGTTTGACAACCAAGAAAATGCAAGAAGGGGGAAAATCAACATAACCGTTAAAAAAAAAAAAAAAAAATTTCCATCCATTTTCTCAGCAACCAAATAAGGAAAGAAGGGGAAAAATCATACATATGACACACAAAAACACCAACTAAACAGATTTTATCACAAATAATCTAACCAAGCAGACATTTTTTGCAAAAAAAAAAAAAAAAAAAAAAAAATAAAAAACCCCCAAAAACCCTTTTATCAAAAAAAAGAAAACCAACCCCCGATTTTTTTCAAAAAAAAAAAAAAAAAAAAAAAGATTAAACTCACCCGTAGAGACCATGAGCATATCAGAGGAATGAGTAGACTGTGAGCAGACCGAGAAAGAGAGCCAAAACACCGATCAACTAGTCGTCATTCTCTTCTAACGGTCGTTCTTCGTCTTCTTCGAATCTGAGATTACCAAATTGAGACAGAGAGAAAGAGATGGGAAGAACTTCGTTTCCGTGAACAAACCTTGCCCCCGTCGCCACAAACCTCGCCGCCGATCATGGTCCCTTGGGGTTTCGCATCGAGAGAGAGAGAGAGAGGGAGGGAGAGAGAGAGAGAAAATGAGAGACAATTGAAGAGGGTGGGGAGGGTTTGTCGGGTAAATGAAAAAAAAAGGTTTCAAGCTTAAAAATATTCTGAGAGAGAGAGAGAGAGAGAGAGAGAGAGAGAGAGATTTTCTTATTATTAATTTAATAATCTTTGACAGCTTTTTATTTTTATTTTTGACTCCATTTAAATATGTTATGCACTTTATAAGATTATCTGCATATCATATTTTGAAAAATCGACCGTTGGATAAAATATTCATCTTACGATTGTCATAGTTGCAAAAATCACGGTGATCCAACGGTCGGTTTTCGAAAAAACTAACTGCAAAATTAAGATATTTTGAAGAACAAAAAAAATCATAGTTTTGTAGTCAAATATTTCGAAAACCGACCGTTGGATCACCATGATTTTTGGTAGCCATGACATTCATAAGATAGATATTTTATCCAGTGGTCGATTTTTCAAAATATGATATGCAGTTGACTCTACAGAAGTGAAAAATATATTAAATTGAAGTCAAAATTAAGTATTGTCAGGTGCATCTAATGTAAAATGCATCAAGTGCATGCTTGTACAGCCACTTGAGATAAAAATTTTGGAAAACTGACTGTTGGATTAGATACCCCTATTATGTATTTCATCCCTGCAAAAAATCACATTGATCCAACGATTGGCTTCCCATCAAAGCCAAAGCCAAAACCCAAAAATCACAATTTCATTACGAGGAAAAAAAAATCACTTTTTCAATAATTATTAAATTATTAAATTAAGATAAAAATTTAATTAATTATTTTAAAATAATAATTTTTTTCATTACGAGGAATAAAAAATATTTAATATGTTCTTGAATTTTGAAAAGTAGTTGGAAGTTAGTTGAAGGATGAGGGTAAATATGTCAAATAGATGGAAAGTGCCAAAATTTGGCATTTATACATTGAAGCACCTTGGTGCTATAATTAGAAAATGGAGTTGGTGCCATTTGGGGTGCCAAAATTTGGTTTTGGCACCTCAAATTGCACTTTTGCATTGGAGATGCTCTAAGAGTGTGAATGTTGAAAACCATCATAACCATTTCAAGTGACATTTCTGAGGAACCAACCATTGGATCACAATAATTTTTGACATACATGACATGCTTAAGTATAGTATTTAATCCATCAGTAAATTTTTTAAAATACATATGCCACATGTACCTATGAGCCTCATACTTGCTTTAGCCTTAAGGTTTACTTTAGCTAAAGTTAGGCTAAAGTTAGCTAAAGTAAACCCTTCTTTATTTATATGTCACCTTTTATATTTTTGTGATCAATTATTTTTTTTAATTTATAAAATTAATCAAAATAAAACACAAACAACAAATCAAAAATTGCCTCCATTGTATTTATAAATTCTTGGCTGGGCCTTGAACTGGATTTAGCGTTCTTTTCCTAATTTGACGAATGATGGATCCCACCTCATGGACGGTTCAAATTTGAACCGACGGTCAAAACTGAAAGGCGAAAAAAAAGAAAAAAAAACCCATGTTACACTCACGTTGATGTTCTTAACGAACGGTACATAATTGCCTACATATCCCCATACCTTCACCTCTCCCTCTACTCTCTCTCTCACTCTCTCTCTCTCTACACATGGCAAGAACACTTCTTCTCTCACTCTTCCTTGTTTCTCTCTCATCTCTCCCAATTCCTTCACACTCTTCCACAGACTCATTCGTCTTTGGTGGGTGCACTCAGCAAAAATACTCACCAAACTCACCATATGAGTCGAACCTCAACTCACTCCTCACATCCCTGGTTAACTCAGCCACCTATTCATCATACAACAACTTTACCATCTTTGGCTCCAGCCCACAGGACGTAATCTATGGGCTCTACCAGTGCAGGGGAGACCTGTCCATGCCAGACTGTGCCATGTGTGTAACTCGGTCAGTGAGTCAACTCGGCATTTTATGTTCCCAAACATGTGGCGGTGCAGTGCAGCTAGAAGGGTGTTTAGTGAAGTACGATAACACCACATTTTTAGGTGTGGAAGATAAGACTGTGGTGTTAAAGAAATGTGGACCGTCGATTGGTTATAATGCGGACGCAATGAGCCGTCGAGATGCGGTGCTGGCGGGTTTGGGTTCTGCGGGTGGACCTTATCGGGTGGGTGGGTCAGGGGAAGAACAGGGTGTGGCTCAGTGTGTTGGGGATTTGAGTTTGGGGGAATGTCAGGATTGTTTGTCGGAGGCAATCGGACGGTTGAAAAGCGAGTGTGGTACGGCTTTTTACGGTGATATGTTTTTGGCTAAGTGCTATGCACGGTATACTACTGGTGGGGCTCACGTTTATTCTAAGGCTCATCACGGTAAGCCATTCTATTGCTCATAAAATTGGTGATTCATATCTTCTTTTGAATCTTCAAAGTGAAAATAAATATAAATATAATATTTGGGATAAGTTCTTTTTATCATTTATTTTATTATTATTTTTATCATTTATTTTCAAAATACATACATAAGTCAAATATTATGAGAAACCGACCGTTGAATTAGATTCATTATTTATGTCTGTCATGTTCGTAAAAGATCATAGTAATCCAACGAATAAATTTTAAAAATTATCACTACAAAAGACTGTAATGTTTCTCATTATAATAATTTTTCATAATCATATTTTTCAGAAACCAACCGTAGGATTTCTGTGATTTTCGGCGAACATGACATATATAATAAAAGAATTTAATCCAACGGTCATTTTTTCAAAATATTCGACTCACATTGGTATTTTGAAAAACGAATGATAGAAAAATGGTAAAACAAGTGGTTAGGGAACCCGACTTTACAAATAGAGGTGCTTCAATGCTGTCATATCTATTTTTTTGTTGGTTGTGATATATATTGGAGGGAAAAATGAGGGGAAATGATGATGTGGAAGTAATTACATGGTAGGAGGCAGGATTGATAAGGGGAAAAAAAAAATGTTTTCAACAAGTTGATCTTTCCCATCACTTATGAGACTTAATTACCTTACTTATAATCTTGTTAACAACTAAGGCACCGTTTGGAATTGTTTTTCATAAGTACTTATTTGCTTTTTTAAAAATTTTGAATATGTGATTTCTTAGAAAAATTTTAAAAAAGCAAATAAGTACTTATAAAAAACAAATCCAAACGGTGCCTAATTGAACCAAAAAGACTTTTTTTGGGCTTGTCTCCTCGATCAGGTTGAATCAGATTTGTGAAAATGGTTTCTTAAAAATAATACAAATTTAAGTTAAAATTGGTTGACAGAAAGAAAGGGAGTTTCTTCATTTTGTTAAATTAAAATTTTGACTAGTTTTCAAATATTAATATTGCAGACTCTTCCAGCGATGATGCTGAGAAGACATTCGCAATCATCATTGGATTATTAGCTGGGGTTGCACTACTTATTATCTTCCTTACATTCGTCAGAAAGATGTTTGAGGGTGGTACGTGGTAAATCATATATCTTTCGTTTCTTTCTGTTTTTTTTTCATTAATTTATCCATCATTTCATTTCATTGATATATATATATATATATATATATATATATATATATATATATGTGAGTGTGGCTTTCTTTTCCTTGTGCAGGTAAATAAATTGCAACTTATAAGTGAAAATTAGTGGGGATTGCATGTTCTCAACCCTCAACCTGCAGCTAATTCAGTGATATATATGATTTGCTTTTGGTGGTTCTTTTGATTCCCTTTTTCTCTTCATGATGTTTAACTTTTCTTTCTTTTAAAAAATTAGTATCCAATTAAAAAGGAGGCGTAAGGAAAGATGGAAAGTTGTGTCTAGGGGCAACTTAAAAATAAGAAAAAGGAGGCTAAGATTCCACTCACCTCTCCACTTGACAAAGTTGTGTTGTCTAATGTGAAAAAATGGCATATTCTTTTTGTAAAGGTGCAAATGATGTTTCCATTGTGATCTTATCTTAAGACTATAGATATCATTTCTGTACTTCACGGGCTCTAGCTTCTAAGTTCATTGATGGGAATGATAATTTCAGGAACCAATGATAGTGCATATATATATATATATATATATATATATATATATATATATATATATATATATATAACTGATAAACTATACGATTTCTCCGATTTGATCAATCCATACAAGACGGAAACAAGATCATACCTTCGAGATTTCTCTGGTTTGATTTCATTGCAGCACGTACTAGATAAACCGCACGATCAAACTCGGATACTGTTCGACTGCAACCTTCAAGCATTCTGTTGTATCCTCCGTATTCCAGAACTCGAACAAAGAGTGACTCTGTTCGTGATCTTTTGTTTGACGGATGCTACTAGGGATTCTGATATTCTGAATATACTCTAACAGCTGAAAAACGTGGCATATAAATAAGCCATAGTTGGGACCTAAGGAGAAATAAGATTTTGACACCTAATGTAAATAGGAAAACTTAATTCAACATGAATTAAATTTCTATTCCATTAATTATAATTCAGTCCACTAAAGAATTATAATTGCACTCCCTATCTTATCTGAAATCATATTTCGAGCTCCATGTTATTAAATACTTATTTATCTTCCCACGTTAAGATTACAAATACTCGTCCATTAAATTAAATTACTGTTAATTTTATTTAATTGACATCTGTGAATCTCCTTGAGACTTTCTACTTAACTTATTTGATATGTCGGATACAAAATCCACTTACAATGTTTGACATAATCAAAACTTATAAGCATCATCAAGTGGGTATCATCAATCCCTATACTAGGAAGTGGATTCCGTTAATAATCAATATTCACCATACACTTAATGTCGTTACCCAACTCATCAAGTTTATTGACCCTTAAAAGATCCTATTCTTTATGAATCAAAATAACTAACACTAAATGTATGTGCTTATTAAATATTGTGGGATTAAGAACATAAGCATTCATAATAACCATGAGGTATTAATTGTCTTACATATCAGTATAAAATAATTACCTCAAGACAGTCTCGTTCAATACACACGAGTGTACTAGTACAAGAAGTTGGAACTAAACCATTTCTCATAGTCAAGACAAACCTATTGAAATCTTGTGCTACAATCTTACCGATTGTGTGTCCAACTTCATCAAAGATTGTCAACAAAAAAGCTTATATTCTATAAGAACAGATGATCTGATCTTCTGTGCGTAAGTCGAACTCTACACACCAGATCATATACTATGTAGAACAAAGGACACACATGCATAACATTAGATATGTAATATAATGCAAACATAGCTCATACACATTCTCATTAAAATGAAAATAACATAATTCATTAGTAAATAAATACCAATGTCAAATACATAAAAGTATGGCTTTTAGTATATAACGCTAACACTAACGATACATTAATTTATGATAGTCTAATTAATTAGTGTTTTAATTTCAAGCGCGGTTCAAATTAAAGTAATTAAGTGGATGAAAATGGCTTCAGTTAGGTCCATAGACACATAAATTAATTAAAATGGTTAATATGTTAAGTAATAAATTGACGAGAATGCATGAAAACTCAAAAACAATTCAAAATAAATTTAGTCTTCTATTCAATGAGAGAAATAAATCAAGTCTCTGAAACTGTATACATGTCAGTTAACTTGAAGACATGTTGTATAAATAAATGTCCAACTTCATATGGTACTCCCTCCGTCCCATGTTAATAGGATTTTTTTTATTTTTTTTTTGGTCAGTCCAAAATAATTTAGTATTGTGAAAACTAAAGTATGAATACTATAAAATTTTCAGTAATACCCTTATATATAAATATATATAAATTACAACTTTTAATTCAATTAAATTTTGAGCCAATTACTTTAATTTATTGATAGAACTTAGAGTAGGGGTAAATTTGGAAAAAAATAATTTAATAATGACATGAAAAATCCAATTTTACACACTTTTCATCTTCAAGTATTTTCAAAATATAAAGAAAAATTGGGATGTATGAAGTAATTAGTTGAACACGAACAGTGGAAGAATTCACTCATGTATCCACATCTTCCCTTTTCTCATTTCTTCTCATTTCACGTCTCCTGTAAACACTATCCATTCATCTGACATCCACTCTCATACATTTTTATCAAACTTTTGTTTATTTCAATCTTTGGATGGTTTATAAACTTTAGAGAACAAAATGGATGTCCAAAAGGGTAATAGAAGTGAAAAAGTATGAGTTTTTGAGCTAGCTAGTATCGTTTTTTTTTTTTTTTTTTTTTTTTCCTTCTTTTTGCAAAATCGGGGCTTATGCTAACTTGCACAGACTGATTTGTGGAAGAACACATAACATATATTATTTGTTCTATGGAAGCCGACTCAATATTTAGAAAATCTTCTATCGATCAATAACTTCAAAACATTTAGAAATTGTTCTTTTACCACACACCAAACAGTTCCTTCAAAAAAAATTTCCCAATTTGCCTATTTGGATTAACTACATTGTTCATTGCAAATAAACAAAATTGGTTCAAGTTTCAAAAATGTGTATTTTTGCTCAATTTTTAAGAAGATTTAGAAAATATTCTTTTACTACACACTGAACAGTTCCTTTAAATAAATAAAATAAAAATAAAAAATTCCAATTTGCCTATTTGGATTAACAACATTGTTCTTGGCAAATAAACCAAAATTGGTTCATATGTTCAAAAAGGTGTATTTTCGCTGAGTTTTTAATGCTTTCACTTGATTGTTGGGCTTTGATCATTTTATGAATTGTGGAATAAAACCAAAATTTAATAATAAAAAAGTTAAAAAGTCAGCAAATTTTACTACACATGTAAAATTAAATAGATAGAGTTCTATCTATATGTGCAACAATTCAAGTGAAAACATTAACAGTTGAGAAAAAAAAAACACACCTTTTCTCCCACAGTTCAACGATCATGTTATTGTCATTGTAATAGTTGCTCAAAAAGTGAGTTTTTATTACCTCAACAACTTGTTGCAATAATATATCATTTGTCGATATACTAATTAAACAATATATTGCCACAAGTGATAAATTAGAAGCGATAATAACATTTATTGCGACGAACTATTTTGTTGTAATAGAGTAACCATTTATTGCTTGAGTATCTCTTGTTTCAATAGCATTTAACTCTTGTTAAAAAACTCCCACCATTTTTTTAGTTCCCGCTATACTTATTGCATCGAATATTATGTTGCAATAGATTAGTTTTTATTGCATCAATCCTTCTTGTTGCAATATCTATTTGTCTGTTGTAATAGAGTAACCAATTATCGCATCACCATTCATTGTTGCAATAGTATTTACCTTCCCACCATTTTTTTGCTAGTGTTGCCTCCATACTGTGTCGCATCAAGTATAGTTGTTGCAATAAGGAACATATTCTAATAGTGAACATATTCTAATAGGTAATATATAATAATAAATTTTAAATAACAAATAATAATGAATTTAAAATAATTAGGATACTTATCCAACCTTTAAAACAATACTATTCTATTATAATGAGTAAAAGGTAACTTTCTATTAACTCCACGGCGTATCATTGTAATAGCATATCCTTTTTTGTCTTGATAATGACATTTTACTTTATCGTATCAAGTATTTTTGTTGCAATAAGTAATTTATCTATTGCAGCACCAATTTTTGTAGCAATAGATAAATTCGAATTTATTATTTTAATGAGTAAGAAAATATAAATTTAATTAAGCATAAATTATATAAAAAAAAAGCACCCAAGTTTAGAGCTTTATACCATAAGATCAAATTTTATACCATCTCATTCATTCAGATTTCTAATTTTTTTTAACTATTTGTTATGGTAAAAGGCATAAATGATCATTAATTTAAGGACCGATTAATTTAAGGACCACTCACCATTTTCTTACACAGCAGGATAGGTATTTTGAAAAACCGACCATTGGATTATATAATCTTCTTATGTATGTTATGTCTACCAAAAATCGAAATGATCTGACCAACGGTTTTCATAATATAGTTCGTGAGACACTTTAACATTATACCGTTGGATACTATAACAATTGTTTAACAGTTTAAATTTTGAAAACTGATCGTTGGATCACTGTAACTTTTGGCAAACTTGACATACATAAGAAGATTATCTAATCCAATAGTCGGTTTTTCAAAATAGCTATCCTAATGGTGAGTGGTCGTTAAACTACCCGTCCTTACTTTATCATTTCTATGGTAAAAGGACCCTTAGACCTAGTGGTATTAAATGCTTATGCCATGGACTTGTGGGTATATTGTTAGATATGTGCCCTAAAACCAATTGTTAAATTGTATTTAAGGGTTTTATATTTCATTATATTATCTTGTATGGAACATTATTCATTTATGATATGGCTATTATTATCATGTAAACTTGTGTTTAATTACTGTTCATGATAAAGTCCTTGGATATGATGATAGAGAGTTATATCTCAATTGTTGAGATAGAGAGACTTATAACTTTCAAGTACATCTATCCTAAACTAGTTCCTGATCATAGGTTTATATATTTGGACGATTATAAACCGTTAAGATTAGCTTAGGTTTTACTAGCTCCATGGGAGGATGGTGAGTCTCGAACCATCTGTGTAGAGACACTATAGTAAACCTATGGGTGCTTGTTAGAGAACAAGTACACCGAACGTGACCAATATGAGT
>JAESVK010000096.1:1674474-1691290 GCA_017140935.1 Hamamelis virginiana | reverse complement strand
AGTGAAGGGAAAAGTGTGTAGGAAATAGTGAAATTGGTGCTACAACATGAGTATCGATAGATAAGGGCCACTATCAAGCAATTTTGGAAAATATTCAAGACCTATCGATAGGCACTTTCACCTATCGATAGTTGAAGGTTGCTGCACTTCTATTTCTCGGACTCAAAGACACACCTATCGATAGGCACTATGACCGCTATCAATAGGTGCCAAGTGGGGCGATTTGCTTTTTCGAGTTCTCTATCTATAGGAGTTTATCACCTATCGATAGATGTTCTTGATTGCCTGGGCGATTTGAACCATTCGAGTTCTCTATCGATAGATGCATGACCGCTATTGATAGAGAACTCCCAGATTCGACCTTTCTGAGACATTTTCTTGTAAATATTGAGTGATTGAGGGGTATAAGCGTCATTTCACCCTCTAGGGTTTATGGAGACTATAAATAGCATGTTTTTAGGAGGGATTCCATTCCCATTTTAGCAGTTTTTCCTTTTTTTAGCATATTCCAGATTCTACACATTTTCCTAGGCATTTTTTTGGGAACCAAACACTCCAATTCTACTCTAAAAGCCTTGCAATCAAACTATGTGGTGGAGGAGCGTTCGACGACCGCCGATCTACTGCATGGCCGGCTAGGTCTCTTGGCTATGGGGCTTGGAGAAGGTTTTGGGTGAGGTTTATTTTGCTACCGTTTGTAATTAATGTTATTAAACTTCGGGATAGATTTGTATTCGTGGATCTTTGTTTATAAAATCGTATTTATCTTAAATGTATGAGTTTTCTGTGATTACTTTTACAATCGAATGCAAATGGTGATTTCGATAATGGGTGATTGAGTAAATAATGATTTAATCGCTAGCATAGGTTATGCATCCTCAATGAGTTTTGATAGTTTATGGCTTTTGATTGATCATTAGATATTTAATCATCCGTATCTTTTAGGTTAACCTAATCTTGTAGTTTAGGTTTTCCATTATCCCACAGTTAAATAACATTTTCTATTATAAACGGTATATACTCACCTTAATCCGATCCAACCCCATTGCCATTCTCCACATTTTGATTTTACTTAATTTTAATTACTGTATTTGCATTTGTTAGCTTTTAAGGGAATCAACCAATCAATCGAATCAACTTTGAATCTCACTAGTATAGACCTTTTTAAAACTTCAAATTGAATTTACCATCGTTCTCTGTGGACGACCCGCACTCGCCCTAACTATATGAATTGAGGTTATTTTCTGTTGAGTGTGGTTTTATAAATTACTAAATTTGGACGCGCGGTGAGGAATTAACCTCCCTTGCCGTAGCGCGGCCAAATTTTTGGCGCCATTGCCGGGGAACGTTGGATTGAATAGGAAGTTTTGGAGTTCTATTCTAGTTGTAAAAATATTTTCTTTCTTTTTCCTTGATACCTTTGATGTGCTTGTTCTTGTTTCAGGTGGCTTAATCTGATCAATTCCAACTTGCTAAATTTTGCGCGCTAAAAAGCCCCCGAAGGCTAAATTGCTAAAACAGGTTGGATAGGACCGCACAAAGACTAGCTATCTGGACCGAGGGGAGTTATCTTAACTCTTTTCTTCTTTTTAATTGTTACATTGCATCATATTTTGAGCTTACTGTGGGTGCGGGTTTAGGGTTCGCATGCACGGTAGACGTTCCATTCCACAGGAGTTGCACCCATTAGACCAGGACTTAGAGACTACTTTGAGAGCTGCTAGGGCTTCTCTTCGCAATACTCAAGAGTCACCACCAATTATAGACTCAGATATGGAAAATGCCCTAACAAATAATGGTGGTGGAGCTGCTCAGCAGGCTTCACCTGCACCTATGTTGTTGAAGGATCATTTCATGCCAAACACATTCAGTCCTCCATCATGCATTCAAGTTCCTAACATAGAGGAGTTAGCATATGAGATCAAACATCATACCATTCAATTACTTCCGACATTTTATGGGTTAGATCGTGAAAACCCATATGATCAACTGACTGAATTTGTGAACATATGCAATACCATCAGGATTAGAGATTTCCCACAAGAGTCTCTGCGTTTGTTCCTTTTCTCCTTCTCCCTAAGGACAAGGCGAAACACTTGCTTAAATTTCTTGAGCCACCTCAACCCATCACCACATGGGATGAACTTCAGAGATTATTCTTTGCCCGTTACTATTCCATTGGTAAGACCTCTCAAATGCGTCATAACATTCTCCACTTTATCCAAATTAAGGGAGAATCTTTCAATGAGTTTTGGGAACTGTTGAAAGAATTGATTAGGCTTTGCCCACATGATGATATTCCTAGGTGGCAAATAGTGCAGGCATTCCTTAAGGGTCTAAGGGAGAGAGATAGGAAATTAGTTCATTCGGCTTGTGGAGGGTCTGTTTTGAGAAAAAGTGCTGACGAGGTATGGGCATTATTTGAGACAATGAGTGAGGATTCCTATTACATGGAATCCATGGGTTTGACAGAGAGAGAGAGAACAACCCCAACACCATCTTCCTTATCCTCTTCTTCGTCCAAGAAAGGAGGCATATATGAGATTGAACAAACCAAGGTAGTGAATCAACAGGTTGAGCGTTGTCTAAGAAATTGGACCAACTCATTGCATTACAAGAAAAACCCTATAAGGCCATGGTCAATTTAGTGTCTGAACCTTGCACCATTTGTAATGATTCGTCACATGATACATTATCTTGCCCTATGGCAGGGCAATATCCAGATTTGATCACTGAGCAAGTCAATTTGACCCAAGGGTACATGTAACAAAGAAGTGACCCTTATTCCAATACCTATAACCCTAGGTGGGCCAACCACCCAAATTTCCGTTGGGGCCAACAACCTCCTAGACCTAGTGTCCAAAACCCACAGCCTGTAAGACCCAATTACCAAGGAGGGAATCAGGGCATGGTTGCACCACATAGGCCACCCCACCTCCAAGGTCAGTATCAACCTCAAGGTGCCATTGCACCTCAATTACAGCCGACTTACTATCCTCCACCACAAACCGTTCAAGCACCTCAACCCCAACCGACCCCAAGAACCCCAGGTTTTGAGGAGCAAGTGTTGAGTACTTTGAAAAGTATGGAAACAAACAACCAACCAACCAACCAACTCCTCCATTCCCACTCACAATCTATAGCTAAGCTTGAGACTCAGGTTGGCCAATTAGCGGCCACTATGAATCGAATAGAGGAGGGTAAATTGCCTAGTCAACCGATTAGGAATCCAATAGGGGCATACGTGGCTGAGAGTTCTTCCTCTCAAGTTAGAATTAACATTCCCATTTTAGAGGCAGTTAGACAAATCCCATCTTATGCAAAATTTCTTAAGAATTTGTGTACCCAGCAGCGCAAGGAGCGTGTGCATTTGACCAAGTCCTCAGCACTCATAGATATTGCAAGTGCAGTTTGCCAGTACCAAATCCCCATTAAGAAGAAGGACCCAGGGACACCCACCATTCCATGTTTCTTAGGGAATCACTATGTTGATAGAGCCTTGGTGGATTATGGGGCAAATGTGAACATTCTTCCATACTCGGTGTATGCGAAGATGGACTTGGGAGAGCTAAAGCAAACACCTACCGTCTTGCAGTTCGCTGACAGGTCAACCAAGGTACCTAGGGGAGTTTTACATGATGTGCTTGTCGAGATCGAATCATTTGCCTTCCCTGCGGATTTCATTATCTTGGACATGGAACCCGTTGATAGCAATAGACCACAAATTCCTGTAATCATAGGTCGACCATTGTTAGTGACCGCGAGTGCAGTTCTTCACTGCAAGACTGGAATTATGGAGGTGTCATTTGGTAATTTGAAGGCCAAGCTGCAAGTTTACCATGCGGCTAACCATCCTCATCACTTTGAGGAATGTTCATTCGTTGATGTCATTGATGAACTTGTAGAGGAATCCCTACCATTTATTCTCACTGAGGACCCTTTAGAGGCATGCCTTGCCTATTTTGATACTGACAGCTTTGACATCGACTCAGCCACTGAAGAGGTTAACCAAATTTTAGAGTCATCCCAGAGTATAGGTAACCTAACTTGGATGCCTAAGCCAGAACCCTTACCCCCTGTGGCCAGTGTACCTATGCCCAGCTCTTTGGAGTCACCTCCCACACTTGAGCTCAAGCCTTTGCCAGCTCATCTTAAGTAAATGTTCTTAGGGCCTAGAGACACTCTCCTAGTGATTGTTGCCTCAGATTTGAGTAGTCTACAAGAGAAAGCCCTTATGGATACCTTGAGAAAGTATAGGGAAGCTATAGGGTGGTCTGTGGCAGATTTGAAAGGGATAGACCCATCCATTTGCATGCATAGGATTCATTTAGAAGAGGGAGTTAGGCCATCGAGAGAAATGCAGAGAAAGCTCAATCCAAATATGAAGGAAGTAGTGAAGAAAGAAGTGCTCAAATTGTTGGATGCGGGTATTATATACCCCATCTCAAACAGTGAGTGGGTAGCTCCTACCCAAGTTGTTCCGAAAAAGTCTGGAATCACTGTGGTGGCCAATGATCAGGGTATTCTAGTCCCAACTAGAGCCACCACTGGATGGAGAGTGTGGATAGACTATAGGAAGCTGAATTCCAAGACTAGGAAGGACCATTTCCCACTCCCATACATTGATCAGATTCTTGAGAAATTAACGGGTCAGAGCTATTATTATTTCTTAGATGGTTATTCTGGATATAACTAGATAGCAGTGTACCCAGAAGATCAGGAAAAGACTACTTTCACATGCCTTTTAGCACTTTTGCCTTTAGGCGCGTGTCCTTTGGGCTATGTAATGCGCCAAGTACATTCCAGCGATGTATGACTACCATTTTTTCTGATATGATAAGTGAATTCCTAGAAGTATTCATGTATTATTTTTCTGTATTTGAATCCCCATTTGATGAGTGCCTTTCTCACTTAGATAAGGTTTTGAATAGGTGTTGTGAGAAAAACATAGTGCTAAGTTGGGAGAAAAGCCACTCCATGGTCCATGAAGGGATAGTGTTAGGACATGTTGTGTCAAAGAGAGATATTGAAGTGGATAGAGCCAAAGTTGAGTTGATAGCAAAGTTACCTCCCCCAACCATTGTTAAACAAATCCGATCATTTCTAGGGCATGCGGGCTTATATAGGAGATTCATCAAGGATTTTAGCAAAATCGCTAAGCCCATGTGTAATTTGTTGGCCAAGGATGTGCCCTTTGTTTTTGACAAGGAGTGCATGGAAGCATTTGAGAGACTTCGCTCATCTTTGAGCACTGCCCCAATCATGCAAACACCCAATTGGTCTATTCCATTCGAGGTTATGTGTGATGCCTCGGATTATGCGATTGGGGCGGTCCTAAGGTAGAAAGTAGGCAGAGTTTCCTATGTGATTTACTATGCTAGTAAAATACTTGTTGATGCTCAGATCAACTACACCACAACTGAGAAAGAGCTTCTAGCGGTGGTCTTTGCATTCGATAAGTTTAGGTCATATCTTCTTGCATCCAAGGTCATTGTTTATTTAGATCATGCTGCATTAAAATATCTTTTGTCTAAGAAAGAAACAAAACCTAGATTGATTAGGTGGATACTTTTGCTTCAAGAGTTTGATTTTGAAATCAGAGATAAGAAAGGATGTGAAAATGTAGTTGCTGGCCATTTGTCAAGAATTTTGGTAAATCAGCCTCTAGACACTGCACCAATTCATGATAGGTTCCCCGATGAGCAATTACTGACCATATCACACCACCACTTGCCCTGATATGCCCATATTATCAATTATCTTGCCACGGGACTCATTCCATCGGATTGAGATAAGAATAGAAAAAACCGTTTCGTTGCACAAATCAAGTACTATTTTTGGGAAGATCCAATTCTTTTTAAATATTGTGCGGATCAAGTAATTCGTAGATGTGTCCCGGAAATTGAAGTGCAAGACATTTTGAACTTTTGTCATACCTTAGCATGTGGGGGTCATTTCAGTGGGAAAAAGATCGCTGCAAAAGTCTTGCAGTGTGGGTTTTATTGGCCTACACTTTTTAGAGATGCCTTAGAATTTTACAAGACTTGTTTTAGAGTTGCATGTTGTGCATTGGGTTTGCATTCCTTAAACATTGTGGACAATGTTCAATTTAAGTTGGGAGGAGAGCATCATTCATTTTATTCATGACTGACATTCTTATTATGTGCTTCTTTTGATTATCGATGAATTTGAGTGCAACTGTGAAGTCATGGGTAAGTGAAAACCAATGTTTATAATATGCATTTTTCTTAGTAGTTGTTTTTAGTTTCTTTGGTAATCATGAGCATGTTTTAGAGAATGGCTAGTTGATTAGTTATTTGATGCCCATGTTTACTGAATTATTGCTCAATTTTTTTTGTGACGCTAGTTAGAATTGTCCTGAAAATGATCACATACACGAGCTTTAGTGAATTAATCATCATGTTGAATGAGTAAGAGTTAAATCTTAAAAAGAAGAGTGGAGATTTAGAACCCTTTATGCATATTTTGAGCCATGTTTCTTCTTTGGGAATAGCATAACTGCTCTATTAACTTGTTCAGCATATTTGGTTTCTTGCTTTGTGCTTGCGCTTGCAATCGCTTTGATGAAAATTTGCACTTGTGTATAAGTTAGTTGATCAATTGAGAACATTTTAACATTGTTGAAAGATGATTTTAGGCCTTCGTTTGTGTTCATATCCAGTTTATTTTTATTTTTATTTATTTATTTATTTTTTGTTGTTGGTTGTTATTTACCCTAGCACCCCTTTTTGAGCCTTAAACACTTACATGTTTTTGTGAAAGCCCAGGAAGCCTCGCGGCGCGTTTAGTCTTGAGTGTTGGGGTTGAGTTGTCGTCAGTCCATCTGTCAATTCCTTTCCACTTCATCCTTTTCTGTTCTTTTTTTCTTCCTGTATAGCCCTCTAAAAAAAAAAAAAAAAAAAAAGAGAAGAGGGTTAGTAATCTCCAAAGAGCTTCATCTATCGATAGATGAAATGACCGCTATCGATAGATGACCTATCGATAGTGGCCATTCATCTATCGATAGAGAACTCGAGAAATTCAAAAATAAAAAGGGCCCCGCGGCTCGGACCTTTCCCATTCCCGCATTCATTCTTCCAAAAAACGGTTTATTTCCCTCTTAACTGCCAGTGACGCTTTGGTTCACGCCCCCTTCGCATTCCGGACTGTTGGCTACATATACCCCATATGCATTCTAAGTCGGTATTGAGATTTCGTGCTGTGTTCTTGAATCTCTGTTCCTCTTGTCTGCTGGGTTGCTGTTTAGATTTTTTTTTCTTTCTTCTAGGGGTGGTGTTGTTGTGTTTTTGTACTCTTGTTGGGTTTGTGATTTGTTGTGGCGTTGGAGGGCAGAGTTTTAGGTTTTGGGGGTGTGAATTTCTGCTGTGTAGTAGTGGTTGTGTGCTGCTGCCTGTTGGGGTTTTGGTTGTGTTTTCTCCCATTTGCAACCATGAGTCGTCCTCATAGATCCACCGCTGCGTATTCTAGGCAGGGCAGAAGGTCCGCCATTGTAGACTCGGGTTCTGACTCGGGTGAAGATCCACCGCTGGTGCGATTCATCATCTCGGGCCCTTCAACCTGTTGAGGAGGACTTTGTAGTGGAGGAAGATGAGTATGCCCACGTGGGGGAAGAGACTGGGGAAGGTCCTATGAGGGATCTGGAGAGTTATGATCCGCGGACAGGCCGAAGGGTCAGGATGACCAGTCAGTCCAGTTAGAGGGCCGCCTATGAAGGCGGAGAAAATTCAACGTAGAGAGATATGTCGACATTCGCTATATCCCTGTGGATCGCACTGTTGTGAAAATTTTGAAGGCGCGGAAACTTGAGACCTGGATGATTAAGGGCAGGGGGTACAAGCCCTCACTTGTGCGGGATTTTAATTTATCAGTCCAGTTTCGGGATGACGAACTAGAAATTTTGCATGGCACAGTTCAGGGGAGTGCAGTCCATTTCAGTGTGAACGATATTGCGCAGTATTTACGCTGCCAGCGCCCCAGTACTGACGAGTTTTTGGGATCTCACCTTCGGTATTCAGAAATGATTCTCCAAGCCTGTGCAGCCACTTTCTGTGTCGACCCTAACCTCGTCCCGCAAAACTTCAGCACAGGGAATATACATGCCCTTTATTTAGTGATGAACAAGATTTTGTATTCCAATCTTCGAACACGAGGTACTGATTCTGACATCCCTCTAGAGGTGGTGGGACTTCTACTTGAGTTCATGGCTGATGGACCAATGGACATAGCGCTACTCATCTTTAATGTGATCCGAGCGTACATCTCCTCCGTGCCACGGAGCAATATGCCGTACCCGCAGATGATCACCAACTTTGTATTGCGGGCGGGAGTGGATTCAGATGAGCAGCCACTTTGGGGCGAGGGCCCGATCACTCAAACCATCTTCGCAAGGAGTACAACAGCGAGTCAGGCTGCTAGGAGAGTGAGAGCCGCCCCTGTTGCCCCTTCTCAGCCTAAAGAGAGACCACCGCCGGCTCAGGAGCCTAGGCCTACCCCTCAGCACATTCCTGCCTCCACAGCCCCGCTTATGAGCGAGAGAGATTTTCTGCAACAGATTTGGTTGGAGCAGCGGACTATGATGGCCACACAACAGACTTTGCTGACTGGACAGCAGTCTATGGCTGGAACCTTGAGGTTGCATTCATGCTAGATGAGAGCTCTTTGGAGGAGCCAGCAGAGGGAGATATTATCGGATGCCGAGATGGCTTTGTTTGCGCAGTCCCCACCCACTCATGCACCACAGGATGGTCAGGATGATGAAGATGATCCAGCGGGGATGTGAGGATAGTGAGGGTTTGAGTTGGAGATTGTTCTAGTTGCTTTTATTCGTGTTGGAAATTGGTTACGTATGGGTTTGTTTTGGTGGTTTGCTTTTGTTGTTGGTCATTTCAGTTATTTCTTTTTCATTTGGTTGAGTCCAGTTAATTAGCCGAGAATGGTTATGGGTAGACACCTTAACCACATGTGATTAACCATTCTCAATTTGGAGTCATCTTTTCTATTAGCCCTAAGGTCCTTGACCTTATTTTGATGATAACTAAACCATACCGTTCTTCTAAAAAGTGGTTGAGTGTTATGTCTCCATAGATTCTCTTTGGAGTCTTCATCAACATTCATCAAGCATTCCAAGTGCTCATCATTCAAATCAAAGCTTCTAGTGATCAAAACTTCAAAGTGTCAAAGCAATTCAAAGATGTTCAATCGTTGAAGACCTACTTGAAGACATGCTCAAGCTTATGAAGGCCAATTAAAGTCAAGTTGATCTACAAGTAGTTTAGGAACTCTTTGTAAGGCTTCTCTCATGATCAATTGTGTAAAGCTCAAGAGAAAATATTTTACATCTCCTTGTGCATTAGCATTCATGCTTAAAATTGCTTTCAAAATTGACCAAAAATGTTTTGGAACACTTAGTTAACTTGTCAAAGTGTTTAGTGTTGATTTTGACTTAGAAATTTCGAATTTTTGCTCTTACAACTTCCTTAGTCGACTAACCACTTAGTCCAAGTTGACTAATCGAAGTCAAGAAGCAGGGTTTTGTGAAATTCTAAGTTAGTCGACTAATCACCCTTGACTAGTCGACTAATGGTTTCTTAGTCGACTATCTTCCCTTGCTAGTCAACTAATGAAAGGTCAAAAGCCATGTTTTAGTTGCAACTTTTCTAGTCGACTAATCGCCTTTGGCTAGTCGACTAACCGATCCCGAATTAAATTTTCCAAATGTGTTTTAAGTTGGTAGTCGATTAACACCCCATGTTCTAGTCGACTAACAAACCCAGAAATTGTTCAATCATAATTTTAACTAGCTAGTCGACTAATCACCTCGTGCTAGTCGACTAACCGAGCCCGGGAATGAAAAATACCTTTGAAAATGCCTTGTTAGTCGACTTACAAGCTTGTCCTAGTCAACTAAGTGTAGACATACATTTTTGACCATGAGTATGGTCGTGAATGGTTGCCTATGTTTAGAAGTGAAATGGGGTGTTAAAACCCTAAGTTCCCAGTTTTACCCTTTGTGGGTAATTAGGTAGAGGTCATTATCACATGTGTGTTTTTAGGTCAGATTGAGTCGGTTCTTTTTGCATTAGGTCGTTAGAGAGTCTAGGAACTTCCCTGCAAAATTTCATGGCAATCTGAGCCAGGCTTGATAGAAAATAAGGCCTTTTGTGACTGAAGGGCAGTTTGGTCCTTGAATCACAAAAGCCCTGAATGACTGTCGATCTTGTCTCGAATGGTCTCGAGGCTTTGGCATAGATATGTAAAGTGTGTTTGGTAGCTAAGTTGATCAATGACAAGATCTGTGGAGCCGTCTGGCTTATGATTGGCTCTTGAAGCTCGCAAGGCCCTTTCAAAGCCCAGATTAGGGTTTCGACCGGAAGCGACTGGGATTCGATATTTTTATCAAACCAAAGCCTTCAAAGGCTTCAAAACACTTTCCTAAAACATTTTAAAACTTGTTTCAAGTAGAATAAATGATTTTGAAAGCAATCTGTTAGCAAATTTCAAAACCTTAATTTGGGCCCGGTAGGCCCTAAACAGCTAATCGGTCGACTTTTCCCTAAAACTTTGACCTCGGTCAATGCATTTTCACTTCAAACACTTCTTAAAATATGAAAAATCGAATCACGATCGTTTCGGCACTTGAATCGTCAAATTTGGACTTAAAACGGGCCCGAAAAGCCGAAAAAAGCCGAAACCGGGTCAAAATGGGCTGAGATAGACCCACACAGGCTAAAAATAGCATGGAGGACCGATGGCCGTCCACCTAGGGATGGCCAACCGTCCATGAAGGACGTCCAACCGTCCTAGGGTGGATGGTCATCGATCCTCTCAGCCAATAATTGCCGGTTTTGAGTGATTTTTCTGCCAAGGACTCTTCCAAGCCCTGCCATGTGTCTAGTTCGGCCATGGGGACTTTTGGATGAGTATGAACACCTTGGAAGACTGGTTTTGAGCCCTTGGATCATTCCTAGGAGATTTAAACTCTGCCATTGATCAAACTCAGGCCTCCCTATAATTAGAGGGCCCTAGAATTAGTTTCAACACACAGAATAAGCTTTAGAGAGCTAGCTTGGAGAGTAGAGGCTTGAGCAATTGCACAAGCTTCCCCATAGCACTCTAGCTTAAGTTTTAAAGTCTTTGAGGTCCTTAGAGTCCTTGGAGTTTAAGGAGAAGGCTTGGAGCTTGGGGAGAAGGCTTGAAGCAAGGAGGCAGAGAAAGAGGTTAGTAGTTTTCTTTTTTTTCTTCTTATTCTTTTTCTTTAATCATGCTGGGTTAGGTTCTTATTTCCTTAGTATGTATAGGATTTAGTTTATTATTAATATACATGCATAGGCTATAGTTCATTATTAGCATGCATAGTTTATGTTCCATATTTCTTTAGCATGCATGATAGGCTAGTTTATTTTTTAAAATATGTATGCATATTTCTCTTCTTCTATTCTTCTTTAGTCATACCATGTTAAAAGTTTAGGATTAGGTGTTCATATTTAGAATGCATGATAGGATTATTAGTGTATAGGAATACATGTTTAGGTCATTTATATTAGGTTGTTAATCTTTTTAAGTTTAGTATTATTCTTATCATGGTTTATTTTTTATCACTTGGAGTGTTTGATTGATATATAAAATGTGTTCGAGGGAGCATGCAAAGGTGAGTCTCTTCCCTTGTGATTAAATAAAGTATGATTATGATGCTATGTTTTGGTAATAGTTTAGTATGCATATTAGGTTGCATTTAGGGCATTCTTTTACTATTTGTATTCATTGTTTTAGAGTTTTAAGTACATTTTTTTGATTACTTTCAAATCTGTCCATGGATTTAAAGTGACCTAAAAGTGCACTAAAACTCATTTTTTAGGCCAAAATCAACATAGAAACATACCTAGGTTCACATAGCAAACTTAGATTTGCATTTAGGACATTTTCATGCATTGTTTACATTTTTGATTATTTATTTTATTTATTTTCCAGAAATTCCAGCATGCATATTATAGTGTTTTAGGTATTTAGACTAACCTAGGATTAGCTAGAAACCCTAGGATTAGGGGGGTCACTTGACCCCACTTAGGACTCTTCTTTGTTGTAAGAATTACAAAAAGAATAGAGTTCTATTTTACCTAGGATTCTACTTCGAGAATAATTCTAAAAAGTGATTTTGAAAGAGTTCAAAATGGAATGAAATTACATCTCTCATAACAAGTGTTTTGATCCAACTCAAACTCTCGAAGCTAGAGTCCAAGATAAGATAGAATATCTACGATTATGTGGTTTGTTACAATAGGAGAGTCCTATGTAATCGAACTACGTGGACTTTGATCTTTGTCAAGCAATTGATAAGGTACGTAGGCAGTCAATAGGACGCAAGTCCAATCTTAGGTTGACTTTTGTCTCCTAAGATCATTAGGTTTCTTGTATACTTTTGTATTATCTATTATTATTATTTAGTGTTATATATCATATTTTGTGGTTGATTAGATAAATAGCAATGTTTTGATAAAGCCCAAACTTAATTAGGAGACCTTTAATTAGGGCGAGGTGGGTGCCTATAAGGAGTTCCTTGGAACCTTTCCACTTCGTAACCTAGCCCCCGAATTCAACTTTGATTCGAAAGACCATGCTTTTCCAAAATATGAGGTCAATGTTTTATTGAAAATAAAACTCTTCTTATGGTTTCCTTGTTCCCTAAAAATAAGGCGGCGACTCCTAGTTTTTACAAACTCTTATCCTTTTTCAAAAACCCTATCTTGAGTGGATAATAAAGAAGGATAAACGTGGATAATAGACCTTATGAAATGCCCTAAACTCTTAGGGATAGTGTCTCTAAAGAGTTAAGGTACTTGATGAGGGTTTAGTACGCTACATATCCTTGGACTTAGGCTCGTAGTAGTGTTATGCTGTCCGAATAATGATGTTCGTTTATAGGCCTTTAGTGAGTTTGAAGTGTGGGCTTTGGGTCCATACCCTTTGGATGGAAGATATAGGCCTGCAATAAGATTGAGATGTGAGTTTAGGAGTTTTTGATGAGATTCTTGCCGGGGCTTTAGGCCCACTTTCATAAGATAGAATGTGAGAGAATGAGATTGATGTGTGGGCCTTAGACCCGTACTCTTGTAAGCATGTGAGATTGTCCTTATTCATCCCTTTTCACACTGGAAGCTCTTAGTTGATTCAAATCTTTTCTCTTTCCCAGCATTCTGGCTTGGCGTCGTGATTCTAGCGGTCGGTTGTTTAAGGGTCTATCTGTCGATTCAAAGATGTCTAGTAACGAGGATCATACCCCTATTGCCATTGGAACTAACGAAAAAACGACTGATGAGAAGATCGAAGCACTCTTAAAAGTGGTCCAAGAGTTAGTTCACCAGAAAGAAGAGGAGGATAAGGTGCGATCTCGTACTAATCCCTTGTTTGAGAACGGTGATGAAGAGGAATGTTTCCTTAGACCGAAGATAGTTGAGCCCACTAGACCTAGTACAGAATTTGTTCAGCCTGTTGATTTGGATAAAGAGTCCAAGCCCAAGACCCCTGCTTTCTTTTCCACTGAGCCTATAATGTTAAGTAGCAAAGTCGAAGCCCTGGAAAAAGCCTTGAAAGGTATTAGGAAGTCTGATGATCTGGTGGACATGTCATCGTTATCTCTGTTCCCTGAGGCCTGAATGCCCACTCATTTCAGAATGCCCGAGTTGGAGAAGTTTGATGGAATGGGTTGTCCTAAGACCTATCTGAAAATGTACGTAAGAGCCATGCATCCACGAGGGGCTGATGATGACCTGCTTGCCCAAATGTTCCATGAGACACTAGCTGGATCTGCTCTGAAATGGTTTTTGTCACTGGATGAGTCTAGATTGAAGACATGGGAGGATATATGCACTGAGTTTAGCAATCATTACCGGTATAACACAGAAGTTGATGTCACAATGAGGGACTTGGAGACTACAAAGCAAGAATCAAGAGAAACTTTCTCTGCTTTCCTCACCCGCTGGAGAGTCAAGGCTTCTAAAATGGCTAATCGCCCTGAGGAAGAAGAACAAATCCGCATGATAGTGAAGAACTTGCTCCTAGTGTATCATAAGCACATGTTTTTCCAATATCTTCCAAATTTCCGAGCTCTGGTTGCTGCTAGTACCCAAGTGGAGGACTCTCTAGCCGATGGAGCTCTCCGAACCGATGAACCCTACAAAAATCGCCGACCTGTCATCAATGGGAAGGCTACCGAAGTCAATGCCATATCTCAGCCTACTCCATTGCTAAGTTAGAGACTCAAGTTGGGCAAATCGCGGCCACCCTGAGCCGTCGAGAGGAGGGAAGACTTCCGAGTCAACCCATCAATAACCCTAAAGGAGTACACTTAGCTGAGAGTTCATCTTCACAGGACTCTTAATATCATGAGGAGGTAAAAGCGGTCACTACTTTGAGGAATGGTAAAGTTGTTGATAATAAGGTTGAGGAAAGAGTTAATGAGGATGGGAATGTGTCTAGAGTTCCTAAGGTTGGGAAAGTGAGTGAGAAGAAAAATAGTGAGAATGAGAAAGGGAAGAGTATAATGAGTGAACCTAAGAAGGATAACTTTCCCTCCAATTATGATGACCCATTGGCATCCTATGTGCCAAAGGCTCTATTCCCATCGGCGTTGGTTGCGCCAGTAAGAGGAAAAAAGAAGGGAGCATCTTTGAGTGAAATGTTAGAAGTTTTTAAGCAAGTTTACATTAATCTACCACTCTTAGATGCCATTAAGCAGATTCCCTCATATGCCAAATTCTTAAAGGACCTATGTACTCAGCAGCGTAAGGAACGTGTGCATTTCGCTAAATCAGCGGTCCTCTCGGATGTGGCAAGTGCTGTGGTTCAGTACCACGTCCCTGTCAAACGTAAAGACTCCGGTACTCCAACCATTCCATGCTTCTTAGGGAGTCATTATGTAGACCGGGCCTTGATCGATTATACGGCTAGTGTGAATATCCTTCTATACTCTGTGTATGAGAAGATGGAGCTCGGCGAGCTCAAGCCTACACCCACCGTGTTACAGTTTGCCGATAGGTCGACCAAGGTTCCTAGGGGTGTGTTATAGGATGTGTTAGTTAAGATCGAGTCATTTGTCTTTCCGACCGATTTTATTGTTCTAGATATGGAGCCTGTAAATACCACTAGACCCCAAATTCCAATCATCATAGGTAGACCTCTTCTTGTGACTGCAAATGCAGTCTTACATTGTCGGTCAGGTATCATGGAAGTTTCATTTGGTAATATGAAGGATAAGCTTCAAGTGTACCATGCTGTAACGCACCCTCATCACTTTGAGGAGTGCTCGTTTGTAGATGTCATTGATCATGCAGTCGAGGAGGCTTTGCCTTTTATCTTGTCCCAGGATCCTTTAGAGTCATGTGTGGCACATTTTAATTATGAAGATTTTGATATTGACCAGTCTATTCTAGAGGTGAATTAGATTCTCGAGTCAACTCCTGCATTAAGCAACCTACCTTGGAAACGTAAAGTCGAGGCCTTGCCTCAATTGTCTAGTACCTCCATGCCTACATCTCTAGAGGTTGCCCCAAAACTTGAGTTGAAGCCTTTACCGGCTAATCTTAAGTATATGTTTCTAGGTGCTAATAACTCTCTTCCGGTTATCATTGCTTCTGACTTGAGTGTAGAGCAGGAGTGTAAGCTCATGAAAGTTCTGGATGAGCATAAGCAAGCCATAGGGTGGTCGGTTGCCGATCTTAAGGGTATAGATCCGTCTATTTGCATGCACCGAATCCATTTTGAGGAGGGAGCTATGCCTTCAAGGGAAATGCAGCGAAAGCTCAATCCCAACATGAAGGAAGTGGTTATGAAAGAGGTTATGAAGTTATTGGATGCGGGTATCATCTACCCCATCTCTGATAGTGCTTGGGTAGCTCCTACCCAAGTTGTGCCTAAAAAGTCCGGTCTTACCGTAGTTGCTAATGATGAGGGTATTCTAGTCCCTACTCGAGCTACCACTGGGTGGCGAGTATGCATCGACTATAGGAAGCTTAATGCTTGGACTAGGAAGGATCACTTTCCACTTCCTTTCATTGACCAAATTCTAGAGAAACTTGCGGGGCAGAGCTTTTATTGCTTTTTAGATGGTTATTATGGATATAACCAAATTGCAGTGTACCCCGAGGACCAAGAAAAGACCACCTTTACTTGCCCTTTTGGCACTTTTGCATATAAGCGCATGTCATTCGGCCTATGCAATGCTCCTAGCACATTCCAAAGATGCATGTCGACCATCTTTTCTGACATGATTGGAGATTTTCTAGAGGTTTTTATGGATGACTTTTTTGTATTTGGTTCGTCTTTCAATTCTTGCCTCTCTAATCTCTCTAAGGTCTTAAAGCGTTGTTGTGAAACCAATTTGGTATTGAGTTGGGAAAAGAGCCATTTTATGGTTCGTGAGGGTATTGTTTTAGGACACGTAGTGTCTAGTCGTGGTATTGAGGTCGATCGTGCGAAAGTCGATTTAATTGCTAAGTTGCCACCCCTACCACTGTCAAACAGATTAGGTCCTTCCTTGGACATGCCGGTTTTTACCGGCGATTTATCAAAGACTTCAGTAAAATCTCTAGGCCCTTGTGCAATCTTCTTGCCAAGGATGTTTCCTTTGTCTTTAATGAGGCTTGTCTGAAAGCCTTTACCACACTGCGCTCTCTCTTAAGCACTGCTCCTATTATGCAGCCTCCGAATTGGTCCTATCCCTGTGAGATTATGTGTGATGCGTCTGACTACGCTATTATAGCAGCATACTATGACTATGAGATATGTCAAATGGATGTAAAGA
>JAESVK010000096.1:1641445-1654474 GCA_017140935.1 Hamamelis virginiana | reverse complement strand
ATAACCTGTGCTAGTCTATCCGGATTATTAATGCCCAATAAATAATCGTATGACTAGGAATATCGAAGAAAGAAATCTTTAACAATATAAGTCTCCTAATCTCAACTCTTGAGATCTTATATTGACATTCCTTCTAAGGACTTGCCATGAATATAATAACAGAAAAATACATGATAATCAAAAGCCCATATTATTAATGAATAATAAAAATACATGAATCAACTTTATGTCCTAAATTACACTAGTGAGATTGGCTATTAGGGAATATTACTAACATAAAGATCTATAGAGATAGATCTAAGAGGTTGCTCGGTCTCTCACAATCCATGTACATAGATAAAAATATTGAAGAGGTTCAGTATGGAGAAATCCAAAAGGGGTTTGCTTCCCTTTAGACATGGAATTCATCTTCAAGGATATGTCTCCCAAGACAGATCAAGAGAGAGAGAGCATATGAATAAGATCCCTTATGCATCTGTTGTAGGGAGTCTTATGTATGCTATGCTATGTACAAGACTTGATATCAGTCATGCTGTAAGTGTTGTCAGCAGATATCAGTCTAACCCAGGTGAAGCACTCTGGGTGGCAGTCAAGGGCATCCTTAAGTACTTAAGAAGGACTAAGGATTTCGCTCTTGACTATGGAGGAGATGAGCTTAAAGTAGATGTTTTTACTGACTCTGACTTTCAGTCAGATATAGATGATAGAAAGTCTACATCTGGATATTTATTCACCTTAAATGGTGGAGTGTTTAGTTGGAAAAGTTGTAAGCAGTTACAGCGG
Organism: Hamamelis virginiana; assembly: GCA_017140935.1. Lineage (NCBI taxonomy): Eukaryota > Viridiplantae > Streptophyta > Magnoliopsida > Saxifragales > Hamamelidaceae > Hamamelis > Hamamelis virginiana. The sequence continues at coordinate 1,653,691 of JAESVK010000096.1, read as the reverse complement.
ATTCCACTACAGAAGCTGAGTATATAGCCGCCTCGGAAGCAAAGCTGTTTGGATAATATTGAATCGTTCAATATTATAATCTTATGTCTCATCAGAAGTCCAAATACATTGATATGCGCTTCAAGATGATTTGAGAAATCATAGATAGAGAAGATATCGGTATGCAAAGAGTAGCATCTGAGGATAACACCTCAGACTCACTTACCAAGGCTCTTACCCAGAAAGTCTTTGATCGACATCTTGAGAAGATGGGGATGAAGTACAAAATTGGATTTAGTGCAAGTGAGAGATTGTTAGAAGTATGCCCTAAAACCAATTGTTAGGTTGTGTTTAGGGAACTTATATTTCATTATATAATCATGTATGAAACTTTATTCATTAATGATATGGCTAATTTTATCATGTAAACTTGTGTTTAATTACTGTTCATTATAAAGTCCTTGGGTAGTATGATAGAGAGTAGTATCTCAAGTGTTGAGATAAAGAGACTTACAACTCTCTTGTACATCTATCCTAAACCAGTTAATGATCATAGGTTTATATATTTGGACGATTATAAGCCGTTAAGATTAGCACAGGTTATACTAGCTCCATGGGAGGATGGTGAGTCTCGAGCCATCTGTGTAGAGACACTATAGTAAACCTGTGGGTGCTTGTTAGAGAACAAGTACACCGAACATGACCAGTATGAGTACAGCTTATGGAATTCTATTTGTATGTCAAAAGCTGCTCATGTGTATAGTCACAATTGTAATCCTTAGACTTGAGACACCACTTGTTATCTTATGCATGAATTGCTAGAGTTTGATAGTATCTCGTACACCCTTAACCATAAGGATGTAATCGGTGCTCATTGGCTCTAGTGAGTTATGCATGAAGATAGGTGAGTGTGCAATAGAGGATCACCACCCTTAATATGAAAGGGCGAATGTCTTAGTTAGTTCACAGATACTATCTCAATGGAGTCTTTGGCTAAAGCAGAAGGTTACCAAGAAAAGTGTTTCAAGGGTATACCTAATTGAGATTATACTCTAGTGAATTCGTGACATATGATTAAGTTAGGGTTTGACATGAATCCATTCCCAACTAACTTAATCAAGACATTGTTTGGTGAGGGATTATCTATAGCACGAAGGGTTCATTTACACGTTCGTATATTCACCCACACCTAGGGTACGTTATGACATATTGCTAGATGTCACTCATGACTAGTGAAGGCCTAATGATAAGAGTTATCATTGAGGGCAAAATTAGAATTGTTCCAATCGAACCTAAAAATAGAAAGTTTCTATTTTGGGAGACATTGAGATGTCCCCTGCCACTACTAGGTTGGGATGAACCCAATGGGTCACACACATAAGGACATAAGTGAGGTTTTTGAACTTGTGAGAGGGGTACACTCTAATTAAAATATGTTTGACTTTAATTAATTAATAGTTAATTAATTAAGAGTCAAAATGATATCTAATTCAAGAGTGTTAGTAACCTAAATGGGGTTAATGGTCATGCTAGCACTAGTAACCAAACACCCTAAAAGAGGAGAAGTCTATTTAAGAGAGAGGGAACCCTAATAGTGAGATAAGTCATTCTACCAAGGGCTCTCTCTTCCTTAGTGCCGCCACTCTCTCTCTCCCTCTCCATGCTTGCTTTTTCAAAGTGTTGAAAGATCAAGGAGGTTCATCAACTCTTGTGTTCGTGTGGACTCTCATTGGAGGCCGCCATACTTTTGGGGCTCGAGGTTTGAGCAAGGACGATCATCAAAGTGAGATAGCATTGCAAAGGAACACATCCAAGAACAAGTAAGCTTTATTTATTGTTATTTAATTAAAGTTTGATTCGATTCATCGTTAGAGTTCGATTCTTGGAATGAGTACCATGGAAAATTTTAAAATCCTACCTTCCGCTGCGTTTCCATGTGGTATTCTTTCACCTACTATTAGCATTACCGGGGGCATTAAAAAGCCCCTTACATCCAGGCCCACTAAATGGTCTGGCACGTCCAGAAAAGAGAGACCACAGCCACAGAAAAAATAGAAAAGTGATATCAAGAGTTGGGCGGATATTCTGAAAGAAAAAAAATTCAATGTGGAGAGGTTCGTGGATGTTCCAAATTTGTGGAGGAATCACCTCTTGTGTCTCGCCTCCAATGGCGACACTTGACAGCATGGATGACCAAGGGTAAGGGTTACAAACCCTCCCTAGTACGAGAATTTTACGCCGTCGTGAATCTACACGAGCGCGACAATGAGATACTTGTCGCCCGAGTGGGCAAACGTTCGATCGAGCTCACCGTAGACTAGATAGCACAGTATTTGGGTTGTGAGCGTCCCGTTCCTGCCTCCATTACTTTCCCTCCTGCCGAGGATGATGCCGATCACCCACTTTTGACACCAGCTCAGTGTGCTCAGGTAGTTTGTGTTGATCCAGCTCGATACTCCAGGGGCAACTTCACGAGCGGCACCATAAAGACCATTTATGCTGTGATGAACAAGTTGCTTTTATGCAACTTGAGACCTCGAGGGACAGATAGCAGCATTCATTTAGACATAATCAGACTTTTGATAGTTTTTATGGGCGAGGATGAGATTGATATTGCCCACCTGATCTTCAGAGAGATGCGTTCCTTTATCCAGCTCCGGCCACCACAGCAGAATATGCCCTTTCCCCAGATGATTACACAACGATGTCTTGAGGCCGGGTGTACGTCATCCGAGCAGAGCTTATGGGGAGAGGGACCTATTACTCCAGTCACACTGACGAGGAGTTTGAGAGCTGCACAGTCTGCATTGTCGAGGCGTCGGGGGGAATTACCAGAGCCACCACAGCCAGCAGTTACTGAGACAGTGCCACCTGGGCCTGTCGAGACTACTTCAGGGCCATCTGGGCCAGCTGAGACATTGCCATCTGGGCAACCTGAGACTGTACCTACCCATCCCTCTGGTGTCGAGGGTTTGTTATTTCAGTTGTTGGATGGGCAGAGGCAGTTGTTGGACGGGCAGCAGGCCTTGATGAGAAAGCATGAGCAAATTCGAGCTGAGCTGCAGCGTCAGTCCGCTAGGTAGAGAGTTTTATGGCGTATCTAGCAGGAGCTCCCTCTCACTTCTGTCGATTTTTCATTATTTGATGAGCCTGGTGACGAGATCCCACCTGGGGATGCTCGTATGGATGAAGATTTGGATACTGACCCACAGGATGGGATGAGGGCGGAGGTCGAGCAGAGGGATGATATTGTTGATGGGGCAGAGTAGTTTGTTGATAGAATGAGTTAGGATTGAGTCTAGTTTGTTTTTAGTATTTTTAGTTAAGTGTTAGATTAGTATTTAGGATAATTTTGAACGAGATGGCTCGGGTAGTAACTTGAACAGTGTTTTAAGCCATTTCGTATTGGTGTTTCCCTTCTTTCTTGTAACCAAGGTCATTATAAAACAAATTAAGTCCTAATTGACTCAAACTGTGCATTCTATTCTCTCTTGATCACATTTACATCACATGCTTATATATGTGCTGAAATTGTTGGTTAAATGCATGCATTATCATTCCACTTCATCTCTGTTATTCTTTGTGCTATTATATGAGTTTTGAACTTATATGAATCTTTTTGGGATACTTCATGGATCTATTAACCCTTCGTGAGAAATATTTTTGAGAGTGACCATCTAAGTGAGATTCGAGGTTGAAACTCATTACATGATCTAAATTGTAGGCTTATTCTGTTGAGAAAATAATTCTTATTCGGTTCACTTCACTTCATGGATCTATTAACCCTTCGTGAGAAATATTTTTGAGAGTGACCATCCAAGTGAGATTCGAGGTTGAAACTCATTACATGATCTGAATTGTAGGCTTATTCTGTTGAGAAAAAAATTCTTATTCGGTTCACTTCACATCACACGATTCGGAACTTACTACATTTTCAGTCTTTTGATGATTTGTGTATTATGTATGCCTATTCTGTGGAGTAACTTGCATAAATTTTCGGTGAAATTTGAAGTGAAATGCAAATAAGGGACAAAACACCTAAATAAAGGGCAAGAGGGACGGCTGGCCATCCACCTTGGACGGTTGGCCATCCTTGGGTGGATGGTCATCCATTTTTTAAGCCAATTTTGACTTATTTTAGGCTTTTGAGGCCCATTAAGCCCAATTTTGACTTTTTTGACCAAGTTTGACTCATTTTCTTTCAAATTTTGAATTAGGAAAGTCCATTTGATTGAGATTGAATAATATTTGATGTATGAATGAGAAATGAAAAAGGGTCTATGCAAATGAAAGTGAGAATTAAGTGATTATGAATAAGAAAGTTCACATGAAATTATGAGTTTTTGGTTGAAAACCATGAGATATAGAAATGAATGAATGAAAAGATTGTGTAAACAAGTTTGTAATCATGAAATGATTATGAATACATTTGATATGATGAGATTGTGAGACCCATAAAGGGGATTGTAAATGTGAGTAAGCCCATGAAGGGTGGCTAATGAGAAAAGCCCATTTTGGAAGCCCAAATCCATAAGACTTTGTGAAATGCATGAGATATGGATAAAATATACATGAAATGTATATAAGAATGATATCAAGTAATGTGGATGATGTTAAGATATGATATGTTAGCAAGTTGAAGATGATTGGAAATGAAATTTTCAAAAAGATTGAAAATCCTTGAGATAACTAGAAATGAAATTTCTAGTGTGAGTCGAAGACTCCCAAGTTTTAAGATGATTGGAAATGAAATTTCCAAAAGGATTGAAAATCCTTGAGATAACTAGAAATGAAATTTCTAGGGGGAGTCGAAGACTCCCAAATTTTAAGATGATTGGAAATGAAATTTCAAAAAGGATTGAAAATCCTTAAGATAACTAGAAATGAAATTTCTAGGGCGAGTCGAAGACTCCCAAATTTTAAGATGATTGGAAATGAAATTTCCAAAAGGATTGAAAATTCTTGAAATAACTAGAAATGAAATTTCTAGGGCGAGTCGTAGACTCCTAATTTAAAGAGAATGGGAAATGAAATTTCCAAAAGGATTGAAAATCCTTAAGATAACTAGAAGTGAGACTTCTAGGAAGAAAGAATTTGAAGCGAAGCTTTCTAGATGATTTTGATGGTTGAGGTAAGTAATCGGTTTAATTATCCCTTTTTTGTCACGGCAAAAGTGAAATGTCATTTTATTTCGTTGATATTCACTGGCGAAGCCATGAACATCAACGAGGGGCTTCTGTAGACATCCATTTTTGACCATGGGAAGGGTCATTAATGGTTGCCTGTGATTACGGGTGAAATAGGGTGTCAAAACCCTAAGTTGCCAGTTTTACCCTTGTGAGTAGTTAGATAGAGGTCATTATCGCATGTAGTTTTTTAGGTCAGATTGAGTCGGTTCTTTTTGCATTTAGTTTTTAGAGAGTCTAGGAACATCCCTGTAAAATTTCATGGCATTCTGAGCCTAGCTTGATAGAAAATAAGACAATTTATGACTTAAAGGGCAATACTGTCCTTTGAATCACAAAAGCTCTGAATGACTGTCGATCTTGTCTCGAATGGTCTCAAGGCTTTGGCATAAAAATTTAAGGTGTGTTTGGTAGCTAAGTAGATCAGTGGCAAGGTCTGTTGAGCCTTCTGGCTCATGTTTGGCTCTTGAGGTTCAAAAAGGCCCTTTCAAGCTCAGATTAGGATTTCGACCGGGAACGACCGGGATTCGATCTTTTTATCAAACCAGAGCCTTCAAAGGCTATAAAACACTTTCTTAAAACATTTTAAAACTTATTTCGAGAAGAAGAAATGATTTCGAGAGCAATCGGTTAGCAGATTTCAAAACCCTAATTTGGGCTCGGCAGGCCCTAAATAGCTAATCGGTCAGCTTTTCCCTAAACAATTTGACTTTAGTCAATGCATTTTCACTTCAAACACTTTTTAAAACATGGAGAATCTAATCACAATCGTTTCGGCCCTTGAATCGTTGAATTTGGACTTAAAACGGGCCCGAAAAGCCGGAAAAAAAAAATCGAAACCAGGTTGAAACGGGCTAAAAAAGGCCCAAAATAGGGCAAAATTGGGCAAGGGAATGGATGACCGTCCACCCATGGATGGCCAACCGTCCTTGAGGGACTGCCAACCATCCCTAGGTGGATGGTCAACGATCTCTTTGCCCAATAGCTGCTATTTTTCAGTCTTTTTTCTGCCCGGGACTCTTCCAAGCCTTGCCATGTGTCCAGTTCGGCCATGGGGACTTTGGGATGAGTTTGAAGACCTTGGAGGGATGGTTTAGAGCCCTTGGATCATTCCTAGGAGATTTAAACTCAGCCATTGATCAAATTCAGGCTTCCCTATAAATAGAGAGTTTTGAAATTAGTTTTAACAGATACAATTGGCTTTAGAGAGCTAGCTTGGAGAGTAGAGGCTTGAGCAATGCACAAGCTTCCCACATAGCACTCTTAGCTATACTTTTGAAGTCCTTTGGAGGTTGGAGAAGGTCTAAGAGCAAGGGAGAAGAAGCTAGGAGTAAGGGAGAAGAAAGTAAAGGTTAGTTATTGTGTTTATTTAAGTTTGCATATTTCCTTATTATTCTTCTTCTTCTTCTTCTTCATTGTTCATGCTAGGATTAGGTGTTTAGGATTAAGTGTTCATATTAGGGATTAATTTATTGGTATGCATAATAGGGATTAGTTTTAGGATTTGTTATATAAGAATGCATGATTAGGATAGAAGTTTTGGCATATCTTTTCTTCTTTTTCTTTTCTTCTATGATTATGGATTAGGTGTTTTATATGTTAGCATGCATGATAGGAATTATTTTATAGGAATGTATGTTTAAGTCTCTTATGTTAGTAATCATATTAGGATGTTAGTTTCTTCGAGTTAGCATTAATATTGTTCTTATCATAATTATTTTCATCACTTGGAATGATTTGATTGACATATAAAATGTGTTCGAGGGAGCATGCAAAGGTAAGTCTCTTCCCTTGTGATTAAATGAGTTATGAGACGTATGATTATGATACCATGTTTTGATGATAGTTTTAGTATGCATATTAGGCTGCATGTTAGTCATTTTTACCTTTCTTATTTGTTATTTTCATTACCTTTAATGCATTTTAAAAGGTATGTTCAAATCTGTCCATGCATTGAAAATACCTTTAAAGTGTATTAAATGTCATTTTTTAGGCCCAAATTAACTTGGAAACATGCCTAGGTTCACATAGAATAACTAGATTGCATTTAGGACATTTTTTCATGCATTGTTAGTATTGTTTGGTGCATTTTTTGTTAGTTTTATTTAAATTTCAACATGCATATAATTAGTATTTTAGGTATTTAGACTAACTTAGGACTAGCTAAGAACCCTAGGATTAGGGAGGTTACTTGACCTCGTTTAGGACTGTCCTTTGTTGTAAGAATTAGGATAGCAATTGAATTCTACCTAATTTAGGAGTCTACTTCGAGAACAACTATAAAAATAAGTGATTTTGAAAGTGTTTAAAATGGAATGAAATTCCATCTTTTATGCAAAGAAAAGTGTTTCGATCAAACCCAAACTCTCGAAGCTAAAGTCCTAGATAAGATAAAATCCTTTTGGCTATATAGTTCATTACAGTAGGAGAGTCCTAGGTAATCGAACTACGTGGACTTTGATCTTTATCAAGAAATTGGTAAGGTACGTAGGCAGTCAATAGGGCACAAGTCCAATCTTAGGTTGACTGCGAGTCTCCTAAGGTCCTTAGGATTGTGTATACTTTTGTACTATCTATTATTATTATTATATATTATTATTCATATTTTGTGGTTGATTAGATAAATAGCATTGTTGTGATAAGATTTTGATAAAGCCCAAACTTAATTAGGAGACCTTTAATCAGGGCGAGGTGGATGCCTACAAGGAGTTTCTTGGAACCTTCCCACTTCGTAACCTAGCCCCCGAATCCAACTTTGAATCAAAGACTATGCTTTTCCAAAATATGGGGTCAGTGTTTTATTGAAAATAAAACTCTTTTTGTGGTTTCCTTGTTCCCTAAAAATAAAGTGGCGACTCCCAGTTTTTTTATAAACTCTTATTCTGTTTCAAAAACTCAATCTTGAGTAGATAATAGAGAATGATAAACGTGGATAATAGAGAAGGATAATAGAGAAAGATAAATCGAGACGGATAAAGATCATCCACAATCCACTCAAACTTCAAGTGAACAAAAGGCCTCTCGATCCCTCGGGATAGGTGGTTGGTTCACAGGAGGGTAAAGGCATAAAAGGGTTAAAAAAAAATCAAGGGATGAGGGGAGGCAAGATTAAATTTGTTAAAAAAACATAAGATATTATTAATTTTTAAAAAAATTCATCTGCCACCCCTCAACCCTTAGTAGCCTCTCCCCTGCCAGCAGCCATAGAGGTATTTATTCCTCTTCTTTTCCTTCTAGTTTAATAATTTTTTTTCTTATCTCTCTTCTAGTTCTCTAGAATGACTCTAATTCTAGTTCTCTCAATTAGATTCTCTTTTAGTTTACTAGAATGAGAGAATAGTTTAAGTTTTATTCTTTAATCTTCTTTCTAGTATGTAGAATGTATATTAGAAGTTGCATATTAGGGTTTGCATGGTAGTTACATGTTAGGATTTTGCATGTTAGAAGTTGAATATTAGGGTTTGCATGCATGCATTGTTATTTTATGCATGATAGTTATTTATTTCATGTTAGTTCATTGTTAGCATGTTATAAATCATGATAGGATTTATTACTTTGCATGATTAGGTTTTTGATATATTTTTGTTAAGAATAACAAGTTAGCATGAAATTGTTTGTTTGATATACAGTTGTGGACGATGGAGCTTTTCATAAAGGTGAGTCTATTTCCTTGTGTTTTACTATTACATGTTGATATGTTATTTCTTAATATATGCATATTGATAAGCATGTTAGTTAGTTTTCATGTTAGCTTAATTTTTGAGACCTTTAAGGTCACGTTTTGCATATTTTCTAACATAGTTTTGCATATTAGCATGTAGGAATGCATCGGTTAGCATTTTTCATATTTTTTAGGATGTTTAGAATGTTCAAATGATGGTTTAAAGAATATTTAGTATTCTATTCAGAATATTAAATAGGCTTTTAAAGCCATGATTTGTGTGATTTTTAGGGTTTTTAACATAGAGATTGCACTCTAGGTCCCTTAGAAGTCATTAGGGTAGAGTTTTCTTAATTTTTGCATGCATTAGCATATTTTTTATCATGTTTTTCATATACTATAGTTGTTGTGCATAATTTTTTATTAACTTAGAAACATGTTTAAGTTCACATATTCTGAAAACCCAAAATTTTTAAACTATTATTTTATTGATTTATTTCAAAAAAAAAAAATCTCTTATAAAAATTCCCCCCCATGTCCCTTTCATTTAACAAAACCCCTCCCCTTTTCTTTCTTTCATATTCGACCAAAGATGAGAGGGAGCCCGAGAGAGTGAAGTCGGGAGAGAGAGAGAAAGGAGCTGCCGTGAAGCACACCGGAGCCTCTCGTCGCCGTCGTCTTGCTAGGAAAAGGTAAGGTTCCATCCCTCCTTAGTTTTTCTCTTCTTCTTCCATTTCTCTTGTTTTTCTTTAAAAACCTATTTTGTGGGTTTGATGTGGGAAGCTTGGATTTGTGAGAATATTTGGTTTTGGGTTGTGAAGAATGGTAGATCGGGCTACTTTGAGCGAGGTTTGAAGGTTTTGGTTGAGAAAATATGGGTGTTTTGTGTATATTTGATGTCTTAGGTTTATGTGGGTTTTATGCCTAAAACTTTGTGGTTTCTCAAATCGTACCGTTGGATCTTCGTTATTTTTTGGGATTTTGGTGAATTTGGACTTGTTTATCATATATCTAAGTTCTCACCGTTCGGATTTGAGAGAGGATGTCAAAATGAAGGATTTTTGGCGAAATGTGCAGTTGCTGCTCATTACTGGTCGTTTTCGAACACCCTCTACCGATAGAGGTGGACTCTCTATCGATAGAAGGTGCCCCCTTTTTGAAAATCTCAAAACATGCCTACTGTCTATTGATAGAGTGGCGCATCAGTCTATCGATAGAGCCTTTCTATCAATAGAGCATTGATAGAGACTCTATTGATGGACTCTCTTTTTCTTCTTTTTGCTTCTTTTCTCCTTTATTTGCTTGGGTATCACTACACCATTAATGGATGAATAAGATTTGAGTCATTGGGGTTGAAAGATGGAACTTGAGAGGTGATAAAGCTTAGAATAAAGTCTAATTTGGCTTTTGTGGAAATAATAGTGATGTACATGTATCTTTACATTTCTTTTTTAGATATGGAAACCCGTGGGACGAACACTATGCATCGTAGCTTGCATTTACGTATAAAAGTTGATTTGGAGACTTAACCTCTGAGGTAGGAATACCTATGTTCTTACTAATACTAATAATATATTTATTTTTGAGGCTTTACTTGTGTTAATAAACATGAAAATCTTTTAATAAACCTTGATGCATAATTCCCTCTTTTGTATGAGATGTTATGTGGTTAGAATGTGCAAGTATGCCATGATATTGTGTTATGCTAATGTGATGCCATGATTTATCTGTTTTATGTTATGTGGATTCTATATATGTGGATATAATTGAGACAGAGTCAGAGAAAACTCCTCTGTCAGTTGTTATTGCGATGATATGGATAGAGTCAAAGAAAACTCCTCTATAAGATATGGTTATGATGTTATGGATAGAGTCATAGAAAACTCCTCTATCAGTTATTGTTATGATGAATGTGAAAGAGTCAGAGAAAACTCCTCTTTCAAATGGAATATGTAAAATAGACGAATCATGGGCATGAATGATATTTGTATTTGTGAAACCTTGATATATTATCTGTGGATATTTGTATTATCATTGTTTGTTGAGAATAGTATTTCTACTGAGCATTCAAACGCTCAAGCTGCCTTTTATGCAGCAGATTCTCAAGACAGTATAGCTGGTTCGACACGGCAGAGTTCATTACCTTTGGTGTTAGGCTTGGCAGTGTTTTGGGCCTTGGTTCAGAGAAATAGGTAGATATATTATGTAGACTGCTACTCTTTGGATTTGTTAGTGATGTATAATATTTTACCTACGTGCTAGGGATGTTGGCACCTTATTTTATGTATGGATATATTTACTATTTGCATTTGACGATTTGGGAACATTGTATGATGAACATAATTACATATCATGCTTGTTATATATATATATATATATCCTTTGATATATTCTGTGTGGAAATATGAATGAGCTAATCAGGTTGTATCTCCTTATTGACACGTGTTGACCTACCCGGGAGGGTCCTCAGGGGCGTCAGTTTGGGGCATTACAAAATGGTATCAGAGCTTATTAGTAGGTCCATCATGGGATTCATGAATTGCATGTAGAGATAAATGTAAGGACTTAGAAATAGAGGATAGTTCATGCATCATGATTGTTAGAAGTATGCCCTAAAACCAATCCTAAAGGGTATATTAGTTTCATATTATTATTATATATGGAAGATATAACTTATCTAATATGTTCTAACATATATGATAAGTTCCATGAATAAATGATAAGAGAAATATGCATCTCAAGGTGTTAGGATAGAGAGACTGATATTTCTCATATACATCTATTCTAAAAGAGTTCCTACTCAATGGTTTATTAAAGTGGATATTTAATTAACCGTTTAAAGAGTAGCACAGATTTAAACTAACTCCTATGGAGGATAGGTAGTCTTTCCTATCAGTGTAGTGACACTTAGGTTAATCTGTGGGTGCATATTAGAGAATATGTACACTGAACATGATCTCCAAAAAATGTTCCTATGGTAGTTCTGTCAAAGGAATATTCTAGTGTTATGTCCATTTATTTGGTAGTCGTTAGACCTGAGACACCATAGCTGTCTTATGCATAGGTTGCTAGAGTTTGATAGTATCTTGTATAGCCTTATCCATAAGGTTGTAATCGGTGCTTATTGGCTCTAATGAGTTATGCATGAAGATGGATGAGTGTGCAATAAGGGATCATCACTCTCAGTTAATGAGAGAGAGAATGTTAGGATTAGTTCACAAAGATAATTCTCAAAGGGAACCTCTGGCCAGAGTGATAAGTAAACAGTGAAAAGTGTTTCACTGCGATTACCTTATTAAGATTATTTTTTGTGGAACAGATATCAAGTTGTTAAGATAGAGTTTGACTAAAACCATACCTATTATCTTAACTATGACATTAGGGGATGAAGGATTAAATAACATGAAGGGTTCACATAGT
>JAESVK010000096.1:1581623-1626445 GCA_017140935.1 Hamamelis virginiana | reverse complement strand
TCTCAGACATTTCAGTTTCCTCAGTATCAAGTACCTTAGCAGCAGAATTTCCCACGACCTTCTTTTAAGATGGGTCAGTTCCGCCCTTTTTCCCTCAAACCCAAGACCAGTGCAGCAACCTCAGACGTCTCAACAAGCTTCATCGAGTCGGCAACCGCAGAATCATTCGAATATAGGTGGAGGACGAGGTCAGAACGCAGCGGGTCGAGCTTTCGCCATGGTTCTTCCTAATACTGGCCCCACCAATGAAGTTGTTGAGGGTATGTTTTCTCTTTATAATTCTTGGGTCCGGGTATTATTTGACTTAGGTTCCACACATTCTTTTATAGATATGGATTGTGCCATCCAATTGGGATTATTATTTCAATCTTTAGGTTATTCTTTGAGTGTTTCGACACCAGTGGGAATGGATGTAGATGTGGAACTAGTCTGTCGATAGTTTGATGTGATCATAGAAGGGCATAAGTTATACGCTGACTTTATTGTACTACCGTTCTTTGGTTATGACGTTATTTTGGGAATGGATTGGTTGGCCAATTACAGGGCTTTAGTTGATTGTTTTCGAAAAAGGGTAATGCTCTTTTTACCTAATGGTGACAGTGTCTGTTATGTTGGGGAAAGAGGTAGATCCACTCTGTTTCCCCATAGCAAGAAGATTCAGGCGTTCTCAAGCTTGTGTATTTGTTAATGCGCTAGCTTTCTTGGACTTGGATAATTCTGACTCAACAAGTTTAGTGGGTGTGCCAGTTGTGAGAGAATACCTTGATGTTTTTCCGGATGAGTTACCAGGTTTACCACCTCATCGGGAAGTGGATTTTTCAATAGAAGTTTATCCTGGTACTGATCCTATTCATCTTCCTTCATATAAAATGGCACCAGCAGATATGAAAGTTTTGAAGGCCCAGTTAGAAGAATTGGAAGCTAAAGGATTTATCAGAAATAGTCATTCACCCTGGAGTTCTCCCATATTGTTTGTGAAGAAGAAAGATGGTTCTTTGAGACTATGTGTGGATTATAGGAAGTTGAATGGAGTTACTGTAAAGAATCGTTATCCCCTTCCTCGCATTGATGAGCTGTTTGATCAGTTGAAGGATTCATGTTACTTCTCTAAGATCGACTTACAATCAGGGTATTATCAACTTCAAGTTAGAGAAGAAGACATACCTAAGACTGCATTTAATACTCGCTATGGGTTGTATGGATTTCTGGTCATGCCTTTTGGTCCAACTAATGCTCCAGCTGCATTTATGGACTTAATGAATAGAGTGTTCCGTCCTTATCTTGATAAGTTTGTAGTAGTATTCGTGGATGATATTCTCGTATACTCGAAATCAAAGAGGGAACATGCATCTCACATTCGTACGGTCCTGCAGCTTTTGAGAGATCATCAGCTCTATGCGAAGAAAGAGAAATGTGAATTTTGGTTGAACGAAGTAAAGTTTCTTGGGCATGTGATTTCACGGGAGGGTATTTCTGTTGATCATTCTAAAGTTGATGCTGTGTTGAATTGGGAGAGACCAAAAATCGTTTTAGAAATTCGTAGTTTTTTGGGTTTAGCAGGATATTATCGCCACTTTCATTCAGGATTTTTCTCGCATTGCAACCCCTTTGACTCGACTTACTAGAAAAGGCGTGCTGTATAACTGGGATGAAGAATGCGAATTTACTTTTCGAGAATTGCAACAAAGGTTAACTTCGGCTCCAGTTCTTGTGGGTCCAGTTAGTGGGATAGGATATACAGTTTATTGTGATGCCTCGCGCCAAGGTTTGGGTTGCGTGCTAATACAAAATAGCAGGGTTGTTGCCTATGGCTCGAGACAGTTAAAACCTCATGATTTGAATTATCCTATCCATGACTTGGAGTTAGCGGCGGTGGTATTCGCTCTGAAATCTTGGAGGTCTTATCTTTATGGTGAAAATTTCGAAGTGTTCACAGATCATAAAAGCTTAAAGTATATTTTCTCGCAAAAGGATTTGAATTTGAGACAGCGTCGCTGGGTGGAATTTACGGAAGATTATGATTTTGAATTAAAGTACCATCCTAGCAAGGCCAATGTTGTAACTGATGCTTTATGCAGAAAACCATATTCCAGAGTTAGCAGTTTGGCGTTGAACAGATGGTCCATGTGGAATGTTTTGGAGGACTATGAAATTTTTGATATAGGGGATTATTCGCAAGTGCGATTATATAATTTTGCTATTCAGCCTACGTTAAACTCTCGCTTGATTGAAGCCCAAGCCTGAAGCAAACAAGCTATGGACATTATTGCTATGATTGGTCAAGGAATAGAACCCGAAGGTTGGAGGATTTCTAGCTCAGATGCAGGACTTCAATTTCGTAATAGACTTTTCGTTCCAAGGGATCCAGTGCGTGACGTTCTCAATGAAGCCCATTGATCTCGATTTTCAATTCACCCCGGGACAACGAAAATGTATCAAGATTTAAAAAGACACTTTTGGTGGAGAGGAATGAGAAAGGATGTAGAAAAATTTGTGGCACAGTGTCTTGTTTGCCAACAAGTTAAAGCTGAATATAAGAAGCCAGCGGGAAAGTTACAATTGCTACCAATACCTAAATGGAAATGGGAGCACATCACCATGGATTTTGTTACTAGCTTGCCTCGAACTCAAAAAGGACATGATATAGTATGGGTGATTGTAGACAGACGGGCAAAGTCCACTCACTTTTTGCCGATCAAGGAAACTGACAGGTTGGAGTATTTAAGTAGGTTGTATGTTGAAGAAATTATTATAATTCACGGTGTGCCAGTAACCATAATTTCTGATCGAGATGCTAGATTTATTGCTCGTTTTTGGAAAGATTTGAATAGAGCTTTGGGCACCCAGTTAACTATGAGCACAACACACCACCCCCAAACAGATGGCCAGTCAGAACGCAATATACAGATTTTAGAAGACATGTTGAGTGCCTGCGCTTTAGAATTTCGTGGAAGTTGGGACAAATACTTGAGATTTGCTGAATTCGCCTACAACAACAGTTTTCAAGCAAGTATTGGTATGGCACCTTTTGAAGCCCTTTATGGAAGGCCTTGTAGATCACCTATTTGTTGGGCTGAAGTTGGAGAGAAACATGTTGAAGGACCTGGATTCATCAAGGATACTTCAGAAAAGATTCAAATCATCAAAGAACATTTAAAAACCGCACAAAGCAGACAAAAGAGCTATGCAGATACTCACCGCAGAGGATTAAAGTTTAATGTTGGTGACTTTGTGTTTTTGAAGGCTTCACCTCGAAAGGGAGTCGTACGTTTTGGGAAAAGGAGTAAACTTGCGCCGAAATTCATAGGACCCTTCCAAATTACGAAAGAAGTTGGCGAAGTGGCGTATCAGTTAGATTTACCTCCGGATTTGGATAAAGTGCACAATGTTTTCCATGTGTCTATGCTTAGAAAGTGTCTTCTCGATCCCTCGCATGCAATTCAGTTACCTGCGGATAAACTAAAGGATAAACTAAGGAAGAATTGCACCTATTTGGAGTTTCCAGTCCAAATCATTGACAGACAACAAAGAGTCTTGAGAAATTGAATGGTTCCACAGGTGAAAGTTCTATGGAGACATCACGATGTTGAGGAAGCAATTTGGGAGTTGGAGTTTAGCATGAGAGAGAAATATCCTCATTTGTTCGAAAATTTGGAATTTTTAATTTCGGGGAAGAAATTCTTTTAAGGGGGTGAGATTGTCAAAACCCAAAATTTTTAAACCATTATTTTATTAATTTATTTCAAAAAAAAAAATCTTTTATAAAAATTCCCCCGTGTCCCTTTCATTTAACAAAACCCCTCCCTTTTTCTTTCTTTCATATTCGACCAAAGATGAGAGGGAGCCTGAGAGAGTGAAGTCGGGAGAGAGAGAGAAAGGAGCTGCCATGAAGCACACCGGAGCCTCTCGTCGCCATCGTCTCGCCAAGAAAAGGTAAGGTTCCATCCCTCCTTAGTTTTTCTCTTCTTCTTCCCTTTCTCTTGTTTTTCTTTAAACCCATTTTGTGGGTTTGATGTGGAAAGCTTTGATTTGTGTGAATATTTGGTTTTGGGTTGTGAAGAATGGTAGATCGAGCTACTTTGAGCGAGGTTTGAAGGTTTTGGTTGAGAAAATGGGTGTTTGGTGTATATTTGATGTTATGGGTTTATGTGGGTTTTATGCCTAAAACTTTATGGTTTCTTAAATCGTACCGTTGGATCATTGTTATTTTTTGGGATTTTGGTGAATTTGGACTTATTTATCATAGATCTAAGTTCTCACCGTTCGGATTTGAGAGATGATGTCAAAATGAAGCGTTTTTGGCAAAATATGCAGTTGTTGCTCGTTATTGGGCGTTTTCGAACACCCTCTATCGATAGAGGTGGACTCTCTATCGATAGAAGGTGCCCCCTTTTTGAAAATCTCAAAACATGCCCACTGTCTATCGATAAAGTGGCGCATTAGTCTATCGATAGAGCTTTTCTATTTATAGAGCATCGATAGAGACTCTATCGATGGACTCTGTTTTTCTTCTTTTCGCTTCTTTTCTCCTTCATTTTGTTTGGGTATCGTTACACTATTAATGGATGAGTAAGATTTGAGTCATTGGGGTTGAAAATAGAACTTGAGAGGTGATAAAGCTTAGAATAAAGTCTAATTTGGCTTTTATGGAAATAATAGTGATGTACATGTATCTTTACATTTCATTTTCAGATATGGGAAACCCATGGGACGAACACTATGCATCGTAGCTTGCATTTAATTATAAAAGTTGATTTGGAGACTTAACCTTTGAGGTAGGAATACCTATGTTCTTACTAATACTGATAATAGATTTATTTTTTAGGCTTTACTTGTGTTGATAAACATGAAAATCTTTTAATAAACCTTAATGCATAATTCCCTCTTTTATATGAGATGTTATGTGGTTAGAATGTGCAAGTATGCCATGATATTGTGTTATGCTAATGTGATGCCATGATTTATCTGTTTTATGTTATGTGGATTGTATATGTGGATGTGATTGAGACAGAGTCAGAGAAAACTCCTCTGTCAGTTGTTATTGCGATGATATGGATAGAGTCAGAGAAAACTCCTCTATCAGATATGGTTATGATGTTATGGATAAAGTCATTGAAAAATCCTCAATCAGTTATTATTATGATGAATGGGAAAGAGTCAGAGAAAACTCCTCTTTCATATGGAATATATAAAATAAACGAATCATGGGCATGAATGATATTTGTATTTGTGAAACCTTGATATATTATCTGTGGATATTTGTATGATTCTTGAACCACATATGCATGTGTTTGTGAAACTTCAACTAAATGACTTATGCATCGATATTATCATTGTTAGTTCAGAATAGTATTTCTACTAAGCATTCAAACGCTCACGCTGCCTTTTATGCAGCAGATTCTCAAGACCGTATAGCTAGTTCGACACGGCAGAGTTCATTTCCTTTGGTTTTAGGCTTGGTAGTGTTTTGGGCCTTGGTTTAGAGAAATAGGTAGATATATTCTGTAGACTGCTACTCTTTGGATTTGTTAGTGATGTATAATATTTTACCTACGTGCCAGGGATGTTGGCACCTTATTTTATGTATGGATATATTTACTATTTGCATTTGACGATTTGGGAACATTGTATGATGAACATAATTACATATCATTCTTGTTATATATATATATATATATATCCTTTGATATATTTTGTGGGGAAATATGAATGAGCTTATCAGGTTGTATCTTCTTATTGACATGTGTTGACCTACCCGTAAGGGTCCTCAGTAGCGTCAGTTTGGGGCGTTACACATTAACCCTAGTTTTAGGTTGATTTAGCCTCTAGATACAATTATGATTAAGTGTAGTTTAGAAACCCTAGGTTATAAGAGGTTTGTAACCTCCATAGGACTCCATAGGAGTCTTTTATGATAAGATTTACAATCGTGCTAATTCTGTCTTTTATTGTTACAATTATAATCGTGCTAATTCTTTTAATTCAATTAAAGTTCTAGTCTTGAGAGACTTCTTTTCAAAATAAAATTGTTTTCAAATAAACTTTTTTGCTTTCAAGAGTTTTCATTCAAATAAAATTATGTTTTCAAGTGTTTTTATCAAAATAGAATTCTTAGAAAGAGAGTTGTTTTTATCAAAATGAACTCTTTGGATTAGAAAAAAAATTGCTTTTATCATATAGAAAAAGAGTTGTTTTTAAAATCAAATGCTTTTTGGATAAGAATCCTATATAAATAAAAGATATCTTTTGAAATAAAAAGTTTTACAACAAAACAAAGTCTCTCTAGAATAGAGTTTTAAATGAGTTGGATTATTGAAAGATAAGCCTTTATATAATGATTTGCATGAATGTAGTTCCCCACAATAGGATGAGTCCTATGTAAGTTCGAACTACGTGGACTTTGAAGCTTACTAGGAAACTAGTAAGATACGTAGGCACTAATAGAGCTCAAGTCTACCCTAGGATATTAAGTGTCCTAGGTTTTTAGGATTTTGATTGATTTTATTCCATTATTTGTTATAGTTAGTTAGGAGTTATGTGCATGAGATATTAAATAGCCCAAGTAAATTCGGAGACCTATAATTAGGGTGAAGTGGGTGCCTACAAGATGTTTCTTGGAACCTTCCAATATCATAACCTAGTCCTGAATTCATCTCTGGTCGTTGATCTTGTCTTTCAAAAAATAGAGTTGTTTTGTTTTGATTAAAATGAAACATATTTTCATGGTTTCCTTATTACTCAAAAATAAGGTGGCGGCTCATTTTCTTTTTCAAAAACCCAATTTCACTAATGTGGATTGCATCGAATTTCCTCGATGGTTCACACTACCATGCAAAACCCTTTCATGCATACTACCATGTAAACCCTAACATGCATACTAATCCTAACATGTATCATCAATGTAATAATGCATTACTAATCCTAACATACATTCATGCAAACCATAACAAAACTTGAAAAGAAGAGAGAAGAAGGAGAACTAAAACCTATGAAATAAAATACATCACATAAAAATCGTAGCGTGCTTCTATACTAATGAATTATTGAAAAGAAAGAGAGAAGGGGGAAATACTTACCTTTATAGCTGTTGTAGTTCTCCTCTTAGCCTCCTCAAGCAAGCCTCCAAGAGCTTTCTAGCAAATTCAATGTCTAAAACCCAAAGCTAAGGCTCATATTTATAGTCTTTTGGCTCAAGCATGGACAGTCAATATTAAATTCAATCCTAATGATCTTAGGGCTCATATTGAGTCTCCCAAGGGTCATAGTAATCAAATTAGGTCAACAAATGTGAAGAAGTCGGATAAAAGATCACAACATAACTCAAGATTGAAGTTGAGTAAAACTGAAAAACATAAGAGTAACCGTCCAGGGCTCTACCGGCTAATCATCCAGCCAAGGACTCTTCAACTTGGGACTCTTCAACTTGTTTTTAGTGTGTTTTGGGACTCTTCAATCCAAAATGTTCAGGACTTAATCCTTTATGTTTCTAGAAGGGTTTGGGTGCAAAAATCATTAACCAAAGTCAAAAGATTAGGTTAACCAAGCTGGTTTAACCATTATGAGCCTTTTCTGCTCAAATTAGGGTTTTGAAATTGACTAATCGATTCATCACAAAATAATTCCCACTTCTTGAAACATGTTTTGAAAACATTTTAGGTTTATAGAAGCCATTTATTTTGGAAAATGATGAATCCCGATCATTTTGGGCCAAAATCCTAAAAATGGTTAATTGACAGCTCATGGATCATTATGAACCAAATCAGTCTCGAATCATGCCACTATTCAATTAAACCACCTAACTAGACTCTAAACGCCCATACAAATCAAATGAAACAAACCAGGACAAATTCGGAGGTCAAATGGAAATTATGTGAGAAAAATGACAATTCTGCCCCTAAAGTCACAAAAGTTCTTATTACCTATTGAGCTTCGATCAAAATGACATGAAATTTGATATGAACACTCCTAAAATCTCTAGAAATTAAATTCATAAGGAATCACTCTATTCCGATACGAAAACCTACATGAAATATTAGCCTCTATCAACTAAAGGAAAAAAGGACATTATAGGAAACTAGGGTTTTGAGGCTTAGTCCTCCAAAAATGATTGGTCATTCTTGACCTGTGGGACATGAAATGATGACTTAAATTTCATAAGTGAAAAATGGGATGTCTACACCAATACATGATTTGTCAATCGTGCACTTATCCCGATTAAACATTCCATAACCCCGAACAATAATTTTGTAAAAGTAACTTCATAATCTTAAGCTTCTTTAAAAGTCTCCCTCATTTATCCATATTGCTTCACATCATCTTAAAATTTGGATCAGACACTTGTCAAAACGGATATACAATCCAATATACTCATGAATATTTCCATATTCAGGTATATAGAAAGATAGATATAACAAGCATGGTATGAAATGAGATCAATTCATATATATGTCCCTAGCTCGCATGATGCATTAAATATAAACATATCTGATGCATAGTAAAGTGCCAACATCCTTGGCACATAGGTTAAGTACATAAATAAAGAGAAAAATATCATACACTAATATCCAATTGTTTCAAAGCATCTATCTATTCCAGAGTAGTAAAGCTCAGAAGACCACCCAACCTAACACTGTACGAAATGCACTCTGTACTAGAGATCTTGCCTTCAAACTCTAATAATCTACTATATGAAAGACAACTGTGAGCGTTGAATGCTGAGTAGGAATATAGTTCTCAACTAACAATGATAACAATGATGCATATAATCATTCATGAGAAGGTTTGTATATGTGGTTTTCAAGATATAAAAGTAATATGCCAAGCATTTACAAAAAACAATATTTGATCTCATGAGTAAGCCGATACACTTTTCAATACGTTTGGTATGGGAGTAGTCTCAACTATTACATAAAAAGGAGTGGTCTCAACTCTTTTCCATTCACCATGTAATCCGATAACAACCATTCCAATCGTAACCTATCTATCGATATTCCAAGGCATAACAAACATCATGATATAAGGCACTACAACAAAAATGAGTATTTACGACATTTTTTTTTACAGTATTTATATATAAACGCTGTAAAAAGTGGTCATTTTGCCATGAATCCCGTGTTTTTTAAATAAGTCGTAAAAGCATTAGTATTCTCGGCGTTTATTAAACGCCGTAAAAAGTATTAGTATTAACGGCGTTTTTCAAATGCCATAAAAAGAATTAGTATTCACGGCGTTAAACGCCGTAAAAGATAAAAATATAAGTATTTACGGCGTTTTTCAAATGCCGTAAAAAGAATTAGTATTCACGGCGTTTTTCAAATGCCGTAAAAAGCCTAAGTATTCACGGCGTTTATTAAACGCCGTAAAAAGTGTGCCGCGAAATTTATTTCCCTCTTTTTCTTTTCTTCTCCCCGCGCCCTAATTTCCTCTCACTCGATTAGCTGATCTCAGAAATCCCTTGCCCTAATTTTCTCGCCTTCTGTGTCTCTGCTCCGCCGTTCACCGGCCCATAGATTCCTTGCTGCCGTCACCCGTTGATCTCCTTTTCTCTATCTCTCTTTTTCTCTAAACTGCTACTCCCCCTTCTCTCTCAAGTCTCAACTCCCACTCTCCATTCTCTCTTAGCCAAACCCTAGCAAGGGTAACCCCGATCCCCTCCAACGACAACTTTGATATTGGGAAGGTGGAGCACTGGGTGGTGTTCTCTGACCTGTGATAACCCAAAAATTTTAAAATGCAAATTTTCATATTTTAAATATGTTTTGGAACTATTTGTAACTAAGAGATTTTAAATTTTGAAATTTTATAAAAGCTAGAGGTGACTTTGAAGTTTCATATAAGCTTAAGGGTATGTTGTGACTTTAAGAAATTGAATTTTTTCTAAATTGCAATCAAGTCCCTCCCTTTTCTATTCAAAAACCCATGAGCAGCCCCTGGTTTCCTCATTTCCAGCCATGAGACTTGAGAGAAAGAGGAAAAGAACCGTGAGAGAGAGAGAGATCGGGTAGAGGGGAGGTTCACCTTCAAGACTCGCCGGAATCCCGCCGGAATTAGTCACCAGGCTCCTTGTTCTTGCTGTTTAGAGGTGAGTCAAGCTTTTACCTTTCCTTTTCTTCCTCCTTCCCTTTCTTTTCCTTGACATTTTCGGATGCATGCATGACTGAGTTTGAATCTTAATTGAAGAGTAGTTCGTGGTGTTTTATGAGGATTATATTCAGTTTTAGTGGATTTTGATAAAAGGTTTCAACTCAGTTTCACTTACATGCAAACTAATTTAGAGTTTTTAAATATAAATGCATAATTAGGGGTTTTAGAAATGGGTTCATGAGCAGGCATTGTGAGATTTCGAAATTTTTGATATGTATAGTGGTTTGAAAATCAATTTGAAACTGAAGGTAAGAGGATTCATAACTGTTTTGGCTTGCATGTGGATTCTGTGGCGATGCTTGGGAATATGGGTTTTCAAAATGAGTATTTTTTTTTAACATGTGTAATGGGATTCTTGAAATTTTGAGTTAATGTTTGGTGCATTGAAATTTCTGGTAAATGGATCAAGGACTGTGGTGATAATTTGAGTTGAGACTTTAACATACATGAAAGGTTTGAAAAGTTTCAAATGTTTTTCAAAACATTCACGGGTATCTTTATGGGTTTGAGAAATGTTCATGGTAGATTCATAAATTTTGATTTTTGTTTGTTAGATTTAAGTTGTTTTGAGTTACTTGTAAGTGAATCGAGGTTGTGAAGCAGTGTAGAGAAGATTTTGAGGTGTTGGCAGCCATGGCAGTCCGTGTTTAGCAGCAGAACTTGATATAAAAAAAAACAGAGTGTTCTGTCCGCACACTTTCGGCACTGTTAGAAGCATATTTGGGCTAAACTTTTGTCACAAAAGTTATAGGTATTTGAGTTAGCTTTTCAAAGAATCCGACCTTACCTCATTTGGAATTTTGTACAAAAATTTATGCCCATTTTACCGAAAAATGTTTTTCAGTGGAAATATTCTCGCCCAAACCCCAGTAGGTTACTGAAATTGATGATTTTGGCCTTGAAAATGATGGATTTGGACTTTGGCTATTAAATATGAATTGTAGATCTTTGAGTCGTCTTTTCAGAACACTAAAATTCATTAATTTTCGATAACTGAGTTAGGATATATGGTCTAAATAGTAAAGCTGTTTTGGAAGGGTATGATTCATGAATGAG
This sequence comes from Hamamelis virginiana, assembly GCA_017140935.1. Classification (NCBI taxonomy): domain Eukaryota; kingdom Viridiplantae; phylum Streptophyta; class Magnoliopsida; order Saxifragales; family Hamamelidaceae; genus Hamamelis; species Hamamelis virginiana. The sequence goes on along the minus strand of JAESVK010000096.1, from coordinate 1,615,246 downwards.
TCTTTAATGTTTAATTTTGATGGTTTTCCAAATGTGTAAACATGATATTTGAGTTTACAACTTGTATTATAGTTTTTGAAGATCCTTAAATGTTTAGAAATGATTTTAGATAAGTAGTTGTGAAGAAAAATCGATTTGGATTTGCTTTTGATCAAGTTTGCAATTTCTACCTGTCGATAGATGATCATCTATAAATAGATGATCAGTCATCTATCTATAAATGGGCCTAATTTCCAAACCAAACTTTAAATGCGCATATCGTTTTCATCTGATGTCCGTTTTGAATGATCTTTATATGCACGGAAAGCTTATGAAGTCTAGTTTCTAAATATGATAATGTTTTGGTCAGTTTATGTTTGGAGAGATAAATATTTTTAAAATACCAGATTTGCCCTTTCTCATACTTTTCGTGTTCTTTGGCTTATATCTCTTGAACCTTTGGACATTTGGACATAAAATTCAATATATAATCTCTTGGCATTCTCGAGAACAAGTTTTGAAAGTCTTAAGGCTTTTGATTTAGTTTTCTTATGGTTTTTCCTTAGTGTGGAGTTGTGTGTGTCTTGGACTAGACACCATTGGGTTTGCCTCGTGTATATTTGTGCTTTGAAATTGTTAGACCTTTAGGATAGCATTTTTGGGGTTTTTGATCTTTAAGATTCAAGAGTGAATGGCTTTGAGGATTAGGTTGGTTTGCTTTGGGGATCTTAGAATCCTTTGTGCTTAAGTTTGATTCTTCTTTTTTGCTTTGTCTGTTTGTTTGTTTCTCAGTTTGAAAGGTCCTTTGGAGGACCACTTGCATTGGTGCATGAGCATTGCATATGGGAGGCTCGTGGAGCCGCAAAGGGTTGGAAACACCATTGCATTGAGGTAGGGATAAGTAACCTTTTACTTCTAATGATGATATGTTTGTTTTATATCTATTTTGAGAACTTGGTGAATATTAAACACATTTGAACAATTGATTTATGAATACTTGAGAACCTCGTTGTTTATCAAATGGTTGAATAGATACATGGAATATAACGATTTGAGAACCATTATTGTGTGGCATTTTTATGAAATGAAGCCAAAGCACAGAACTATGACTTTTGAGATCTTAACTATGCTTATTGGCGAATTATCTAGAAATGCAATGGAATGTTTATATAAACTGGGGAACAACCATTTGACTATATGTTTTTAAAGGAAATGTTAAGAAGGCATAAGGTGACATTGCTTTCGTAAATAACTTTGATATTCTTGGTTTATAAACGTATGCCTGTTTTTCTAAACTGGATTACAACTGAAAAGGATTATGAGATATTTTAACTAGTTGTTCACTTGATTTTGGATTGAACTGAAGGTTTGGAAATGAATACGATATTCATGTGTTATGATATATCTACACTGGAAATATGGTTTTGTCTTAAGAACTGTTTTCTATAAATGATGATGGATTATCAACGATTTTAGAAAATGCCTTGATACATTTATACGTCACTTATTTACAGCTTTACCTACCCGCTTTGGAAATTGGTTTGGATGTATATATATTCTTGCTGCTATGCATGGTTTTGGCTCGGTTTGTATCACAGGGAGGTTTCTTTATAAGGGCCCATGGTCCTGGGTGGAGCCTTAGTGCGGACCCGAAGTTTATAGCCCCGTAGTGGCTCGACAGTTGGCCGTGTGTTATAGGCAACTGATCGGTTTCTCTCGAGAGGTCAGACCCCGTAGTGGTCGGTTTCGGTTACGCTGGTACCGGTGGCTTGTTAGCCAAGAACCAGTAACTTGTAATACGCTCACGAGCCTGGTTTCGATGAATATGGATGATATGATAACACATATGAGACGGATCGTTGACATATGGAACAGCTTGACTAATTGCTTTTCACTGAAAGACTACACAAGTTTATAACTGCTTTATTACTGTTTTATAAACATTATGGAAACTTTGTTTATTTAATATATTCCATGTATCATTGTATTGTTGTTATTAGTAGAGGTTACCTTATTCCTACTGAGCACGTTGAAGCTCACACCTGCTTTATGCAGCAGATTTCAGGTTGGCTTGGGTTTACATTCATGGTTTGGACAAGCCTCTGCTCGAGGGTTGTTGGATAGCTGCATGGTATATTCTACATTAGGACTTGCATATTTATGAGATGTGTATTATTTATATATTTTCCTTATTAACGGGATTTGTCACCGTTTGTGGCACAACCTATTTGCCAGGGATGTTGGCATTATTATATTTTTGATTTATTATTAAAAATAAAGACATTTGGGACATTTGAATGAGCATGGCATTTCATGTTGTTATATATTTATATTTATATTTTCTTGGCTCTCATGAGGATATATGAATGAGCAGGTCAGGTTGTACTTCTATCTTGACACGTGTCGACCTACCCGGGATGGTCGGTATAATAGTCAGGCTGGGGCGTTACAGACCGGTCTTAGGCGAGTGGTATATGCTGAGAGAGCTTGAGGCGGCGACGACTGGGTTGGCGGTTGAGAATCTGATTGGTGATGGCGTTTTATAGTGGTGTTTTGGGGGACAATACGAGAGTGGCCGTGAAAGTTTTGCTTAATAACAGGTATTCATTTTCTTAATCATTGTATATTCTCACAATTTTGATTTTTATAATAAATTAGAAGCAAAATCAGAGTATCTGAAATGAGGAATTGAAAAATATGGGATAGCAATGGGGTTAGGGTTATGGAAGTAAGGTTTAGGTTTGAAAAATATGGAAAATAGGGGCTGGTTGTGATTAAAACAGGGTTTGAAACAGGGTTAGGGTTATAGAACTTTCTTAATCATTCTATGTGTTTACATAGCATAAGAATATAAATTTGCTAATGAAGCCAAATTTTGGTGTAAACAATAGAAAGCCAATTTTATAAGAAATTCAAATCATCAAAATTTTCATTTAGTTTTTACATCAACAATTTCAAGTTATGGTGATGTCAAGCCAATTTTGTGTGCTATTTCTGCAGATCCCCCCAAGGAAAAGTACATCTTCGTACAGGTTTTCACTCCACAGTTCTAGTCAAAGTTATTTTTAATGTGCATTAGATGTAATTTATTTTAAACATCTTTCATTTAATGTTCACATTTCTACTGTGTGTGGTGCTTAATAGAATATACAATGTGCTTAGCTCATTAACATATTATTAATCAATTTCCATGAAAGATGACACTATGGAGCCATACAGGTAAATATAATAGAGAAATGAAATTGAGCCTTTATAAATTTTTTGGCTTAATTGACTGGTGTTATTTTTCATAATAGAGAAACGAAAATAACAAAAAGCATATAAGGCAAGATTTTCTATACTTGCTTTTATTTTTCTTCATTAGCCTGGAAACTAAGGAGGACTAAAGAATTTAGAAAAGAGAAATAGAAATCAGAACATTTTCTTCAGAGAACTAGTGCAGCAGAAAGAAACACAGGAGTTTTAGAATGGTAAAGCAGAGCTGAGAAATGCTAGAGCAGAATTTTTAGTACTATGAAATGAAAGAGAAAATAGGGGAGATTTTCAGGGCAGTCGCAGAGCTGCTGTTCCTGCACTTTATATTTGGAAATCTGGTATTTATTTGGAAATCTGATGTTTGCCTCGCCTTAATTAAATTCCTGACTTTGTCCCAAATACCTAACAACCCTCAATTTATATTATTAGTTTAGGTCAGCTCTATGCTAGGCCAGGAGGATAGAAAATACTACTAGTTTGATACATATGGACCTCAATAGAATAAATTAAGCCACTACCTTAATGACTTATTCAAATGGGTTCAATAAGTAAACTCCTGGAGATATTTTTGATAGGCTTCCCACAGAAAGCAAGTGAAGGGCCACAACCTATCTTGGGCATTATCCAGAGCTATTCTTGGTTTGTGTATGTGATGTCCATAATCTAGAAAAGTAATTTCTCAACCTAGCAGAGATGTGGTTGTCTCATAATGAACCCATAAATCCTGAGCCTAGCTATAAATCCTAAGCCGGCTAGTGAAGTATTTGAGATGTGACAGAGGAGGTAGGAACGTTACCTATTTGAGTTCTAAAAATATGATGTTGGCAGAATTATCTATAGAGTGAAAGGAATCTTAAAATTAAATTTCACTAGTGCTTTTTGGAAGAGAAAATAGGTTAGGAAGAAAGCCACACAACACCATGGTCGATGACCGTTACAAAGCCAACAAGCAATAAATCGTAGTGACTTGAGAAAAATGGAGGAAATAGAGTTATCTTGAGTCTAAAATGTTATGAGAAACTTTCAGAGTTTTTGTGCTTGGGTATAAGTTATGATAGGTAGGTAGGTAGATCCTATTGATGAATAAGATCTTGCTATATTTCTAAAAGGTAAACTTAATTTCAAGTGATATGTTCTTTTAACCCATGATGAAAAGCACGGAGAAATTTCAATTCTTGCCCATAATATAATTACAAAAAGCTGCAACTAAATTGAAAAAATAATTCAACCATGAGAGGAAATATTTCCTTACCTAATCACCCTTTGCGATGATGCCTCACCCTTACCCTCCAGCAAATTTATGTCCAGTAAACTCTATTCATCCAGTCATGACTTGTGTATGAACAGGTTTCGCGAACCGAAGATATGTTTAGCCACCAAACATTTCCATGCCTACTTACTTCATCATTCTCTTGGTCTCATCAACCTCTACAATTTCAATGTGCTTGTCCCAAACAGTTAAGGAGCATTGTTGGTGTGAAATCAAACTTGGTTATTGGTTAAGCCTTCTAGTGGTATTAAGGTTATAGGCTGCAAATCTGTTTTATGACTAAATATCTATATGACTACTCTGTTGATTGCTAGAAAGATTGTCTAGCTGTGAAAGGTTTCCATGAACAACATGGCCTTGATTTTCATAAAATGTTAGCCCTGTGGTGAAGGTTCTCACCATTTGGCTTCTTCTATGACTCGCATGTATTCCTCCAATACTGCTTTCATATAAAATTTAAAAACACATTATTGGAAAAATTTATCTTATCTAGTGTTTCCTGTTATGACATTGTGTTACCATGTCCTCTAAATTTGTCTCTTTTTTTAAAATTTTGTAAACCGGGTGAGTCTCTTGAAAGGTATAGGTGCTCCTGTTGGGTCTGTGATTGTTGGTTATAAGAGCTTTATTGCGTAGGTATTGATAATATTTTCACATTGGGAACTAACAGAAGCTTTTAAATTTTCCCTGAATCAATCCCAAAGTCCTGACTTAATAGTACCTATTCTAATCTCAGTCATTGGTCTCGTTTTTATCTACACCTATATAATGTTCAACACTGTTGCATGTTAATTTATTCTCCTTTTCTTGTTAATAGTTTTTGCTTCATCCAGAACCTATAATACATTGTTATTACCTATAATTTGCGAGGTTTGAATAAGAAAAAACAGGTTCTATTTATCAAGTAGATATATATCTAAATTCTACACTGAACATAAGGCATACTTCTTCTCTCACAATTTTTAAAGCATACTTCTCTCGCAATTTTATGGAAAGATAAAATACTGAGCTGTGTATATTGTTGGCAAGACTAAAGGCTTTAATACTCTAGAGCAGAGTAAATGACCCTTTGCATTTTCAGCAACTCCTTCACGACCTTGCAAAACTTTTCCTCTCCTTGAGAGTATGATGGCATTTGTCAAATAATATTTGGTCTCTCATTGTCCCTTGCTAGTTGTTGGCCCTTGTTTTTGGTTTCTCTTAATAAAAACTGAAGTTTAAACAATTGAGGTTTTCCTGGAACTAATTAATCTCTTGGTTTTGCTTAATATCAATGTCATTAAGGAAGTTGAGGATATGATAAAGATAAGGTGGATGCTGGTTGAGATTTGAGAAAAGGTGTTTCCTTAGTTTAGTCTTTCTTTTGTAGAACTCCATTGAAATGCTCCTATTTTAATGTAGAATTCCATTGATGCCATGTTTTCTTATATAGTACTCAATGAATTTGAATAATTGAATTGAGATATAGTGTGCATTTCTATATTTATCTCATATCAATGTCATGGTTTATATGTATTTCCTCTGGGATCAAATTTCCCACATATATTTCAAAAAGCTGGTGCTTATTCTTTTTTCATTCTCTCTTGTAAGTAAAATGTTGGAATATTTATTTATGCTTTAGTCTTCATGACTATATGATATGGTTCTAAATTCATTTTTGATCATGTGTGCTTATGCTATGGAATTCTGCTTTTTAGAGAGGGCGAGTGCTAAGAATTGTGTAGAAAGAGTACTGGTTAAGCCGTCATCTCAGGTTGGGAGGTGGGGACTTTTGAGTGATGAACAGAGTTCGCATAATAAGATAAGGTAAGGCACCTATCATCAGTTAGATGCTTGATGTATTAAAGTTATTGCCTATTGGCTAGCTAAGAATTCTTAGTGAAATCTGTAATATATTTACTTACGCATTATAATGGATGAATTGTATCAAGATGAATTGTATCCCGGACATGTGATTAAGGAGCCTGTATTAGAGGTATGGTTGGATTTTGTTATCATGTCTATGGCCATAATCGTCGGAGTTTGTACCTTCGTCGTGTAGGTGAGTTTCACATGTATGTTTCATTTTCTTTACTTTCCTTGGGTTATTTTCGGATTTGAGGGGTTTATATGTTTGGTGTTGGGTTATTGTATGAATGTTGACGATTAGAGGATATTTTTGGGTTGGTTTTGTGTTGGTGATGATGGATTTGTGTTGTATTTGAGTTTTGATAGTTTGAAAATGGGTGTTGTAAAGTTTATGGGTTTTTAAGTTTTGAAACTTGAGAAATCTTTGTTGTTAGTTGTTCATTTATGGTTTTGTTGGTAGATCAAGCTTGGTTGGGACTTATTTTGATGAATCTAAGTGTTTGATGGATTGTGGTTAAGTTTTGTAAAGGTTAGAACTCGGTTGCAGGTCGTTAATGAAGTTTTCGCAGAGAGTTAGTTGACTAACCCTAGGTGTTTAGTCGACTAATCGTGCTGATTTGTATTTCTGGGTTTCTGACCTTGAGTTAGTCGACTAACACTAGGTGACTAGTCGACTAATCGATGGCTTAGTCGACTAACACTTTGGTCTAGTCGACTAAAACACCATGTTTTGGTATTAACTTTCTTCGTTCCGCTCTATTTTCTTCATCCGGACTCCGTTTTGGGCATATTTTATATGCACGGAAAGCTTGTAAAGTCTAGTTTCTAAATATTTTGGTTTTGAATTCAAAATCCTTTTGGAAAGAGAAACATTTTATAAAATACCAGATTTGCCCTCGCGTGAACATTCTATCTTCTGTGACTTATATCTTTCAAACCTTTTGGCATTTGGCCACGAAATTCGTCGTGTACCATCTATTTATCCTTGGGAGTATGTCTTGGAAGATTTAAGGTCTTTTGTTTGTTATTTTGGGGTTTTTAGTCTTTGGGTTCGCGTGTGAGCAGTTTTAGGAGACGAGTCGTTTACTTTTAAATTGTGATTAGGTTGTGCTTTCTTATGATTCATTCGTATGTATTATTTGTTTGTTTCCATTGTTAGGAGGTTCTTTAGAGAACCATTGGCATTGGGGTGCATTGAGCATTGCATTTTAGAGGCTCGTGGAGCCGCAACGGATTGGAAAACACTGTGGCATTGAGGTAGGGATAAATAACCTTTTACCGTTGATAATGATATATATGTTTTACAACTACTATGAGAACAATGCGTATTTCTAAACACTTACTAAATATTATGATTTATAAATGATTGTGAACCTTAATCCTTATTTCATAACTGTTATGAGAATAATATAAACCATGAACCATGATTTATAAAAATATAGTTTACAAATGTTTAAGAACCCTGTTTTATATTTGAAGTGTCAATTAGATACATGGAATACGATTGATTATGAACTGTAAAACTTGTGTGACATATTTATGAAATATATGAAAAGTTTTCTATTGAAATGCTTTACAAATGATATACTGTTTATAACTATGGGAATGGGCTCTTTCTACTAAATGCTTTGTAAATAAGGCTGATTGGGCTATGAACTCAACTATTTTATGAAATGACATGCGATGTTGTCTTTCAAACGGATTTATGGACAGAGAAAGCGAATTGTTTTTATACTTAAACCATTCCTATCTTTTGAAAATCCGTTTTTATATTGATTGAGTTGAGGCTCGGGTTACTTGATATTGGCTTCCATGCCTGATGGACTTTGGTTGTTATGATTTATACCACGAAATGATGAAGTTGACGATGTATAGAGTTCACTCCTCGTCTTCTACCCTACGTTTATTATTGTTGAACGGATATGAGTTTGATTTTGTGAATGAGGCATGTGTATCGAGAGAACTCCCATGGCCATATGATAAGATGTGAAAAGAAAGAATATATGTTTCTGAAAGGGGCATGTGTATAGAGAAAACTCCCATGCCTATGTGATCGATATGTTTATTGGATATATGTTTCTGAAAGGGGCATGTGTATAGAGAAAACTCATATGCCTATATAATCGATATGTCTATTGGATAAATGTTTACGGCAGGGCATGTGTAATGAGATAACTCCCATGTCCATATGATTGATATGTTTATTCGATGAATCATGAGTATATTTATTTCACCTTGATATTAAACATTATTACATTACATATGGGTACTTGTATATTTTCTAAGCCACAATTGAATATACTAGGGACCCGTTGAGGCGACGCATATGCCAATCTGGCCGAGGTCCATACCGATGGTGATATGTCTAGCCCATGTGTGGCGGTATACCATGCTATGGATTGAGGACGTTATTTGGTTATTGTCTGATTGCACCATAAAATTGCATATTTCTATTGTATTATTCCCATCATTTTGTGCATACTTGAGCCATTTATATCTATAAATAGATGTTTTTTATGTTTTGCCTTGTTTTTGTGCCTTGTAGGTTGAATGCAAATAAATGGATGCTTTTTGCATGCAAAGTTGGACCTTGGAAGTTTTCATAGATTGAATCAAACCATGAGACCATAGTGGTTGGAAAGTAGACTTCTCAAGCTTTGCGTGCATATAAAGAATGTCCAAATCCGACTCCGGACGAGAAAGTTACAAGCGTTTGAATTCAGGGCATTTTTTCGGCACTTTGCTGCTGGGAAGTACGACCGGTAGTAAGAAATCTAATACCGGTAGTAGTTTGAATAAATCAAGATTTTGTATTGCAAAATGGATTACTACCGGTAGTTGAAAAGCTAATATCGGTAGTAGTTTTGTGCATTGTGGACTTTGCTGAACCCGAGGGGATTACTACCGATAGTTAAAAGCCTACTACCGGTAGTTCTGTCCGATTTTGCAGCAGTTTATTTTGCAATTTGTTTCTTTTTGCAAGGGCACTTTAGACTTTTATCCCTCATGTCTTGTAACCCTAGAGGGGGTATTTATAGCACATTTGCAGCTGGAAAAGGGGCTTAACCTTATTCTTACCTTAGGAGTAGGAGTAGATTAGTTTTTCTCTTAGTTTTTATGAGTACATTAGTTTTCTTCAAGTTTCTTCAAGTTTATGTAATGTAACCTAGTTCTTAGCTTGTAAAACTTTATATTCCCATCTTCAATCAATAGAATAGCATTTATTTCAATGTTTCTTGCATTTCTTATTCATCTTTATGCATTTGTCATCTTTCATGGCTAACTAAACATCAAGAAGGTGAGTTCTATGGTGGATTTCCTCTCCAAACCCTAGGTAAATGGTATTTTCTCATTTCTTGAACCTTTAATGTCTATGGAATGATGTTTGATCCTCTCTCATCTTGTGAACCCTTGTGGTGTCATATTCATGATCATTATATGACTCGTTATGTTTGGTCATTGAGCACATATGCATGCCACATGTTTGTTAAAATGCCTCATCATCTTTTGAACCATTGTAGTATCATATCCATGACCATTACATGACTTGTTATATTTTGGTTATTGAGCACATATGCACACCACATGTTTGCTAAAATGTCAAAGAGAGTGTTGGGTTTTATTCCATCATTTTGGGTTACTCATTTGAGCTTTTATTGCTAAATCCTCCGTCAAAGACCATTCTTCAATGGATCCGAGATGAGAATTCCGTTCCAAATGCTTTTAAAGTTAAATCCCCCATCGAAGACCATTCTTTAATGGATCTTAGATGAGACTCATTATGAGAAATACATGTACCAAAGGTTTTGAAGGAATGAGCCCTTAGGATTCACCTCACTTAATTTAATTAGCTCCCTTTGCATTTTGTCATCATTTTAGTATAAACAACTCTCAACATCAAACCCCCATGATTTTACTATTTCTTTTCATTCTTTGGTTTGCAATACATAAGGATTATTTAGACCTGTTCCACTCCCTGTGGATATGACCTAGGGACTCCCTAGTATTTATTGCTTGACGACCGGTGGATTTCTATGCTTGGGAATCTATTGCGCACATCAAATTTCAGTTCAAGCATTGTCCACATGCGACGGGGTATTCCGCATGCGTGGCATATGCCTGGTTTTCGATTAAATGATATGATGAGACACTTGAGGTAAATCTTTGACATATGGAGTAGCATGATTAATTGTTTTTCACTGAAAGTCCACACATTCTTTTAAACAAAGATTTTTAATTGTTTTCTAATTCCATTGAACTCTTTAATAAATATTTTATTTAAATATTTCATGTATCAATGTATTGTTATTGATTCGTAGAGGTTATATTATCCCTTACTGAGCGCGTTGAAAGCTCACCCATGCTTATTGCAGTAAATTGCAGGTTTACCTTGGATTGCATTATTGGTTCAGCGAAATCCTACGCTAAGGATCGTTGGCCAGATTTAAGGTTGTTGCTGCATTGTTGTTTGCATTCTCTTACCCTATGTATTATGTATTGATTGATGATTTGCCTATTTGCCAGGGTTGTTGGCAATATTGTTTCTGATCATATATATATCATTTGATTTATTGGATATTTTATGTATAACGAATGGGACATGATGAATGGACATGACATTTCATTTTGTTTATATATATTTCTTGTATCTTGGAAGGAAATACGAATGAGAAGGACAGGTTGTACCTTTAGCTTGAAACGTGTCGACCTATCCGGAAGGGTCGGTACGGATGTTAAGTTGGGGAGTACAAGGGTTCTAGTAGCGTCTGTTTGGGGCGTTACAAAGGGTTTATAAACAAAAATCTCCAAGTTTATGATAAGGGCACCAGCCCCAAAATATCATTATCAGCATTAGTAAGAATATAAATATTCCTACCTCACAAGCTTAAAATGCAAGTACAAAGAGCTAAGTGGCGTAATAGTCCTCCCACGAACTCTCTTGATTTGAAAGAAAGTATAAATGAAACACATATTAACTTCCATTTTCTACCCAAACCAAGCCAGCCTTAATAACCAAGCATTGGTTTTCCCAATACCCTAGATTTGATCTTAAAGCCTTAGGAAGAGTCCCAAAAGAAGGAGAATGAAAGAATAGTTGAGAAAAAGAAAGGAAAAGGGGTCTATCGATAGGCTTCCTACCGATAGAAGCATGCCCATTGATAGACCTACCGATAGAAGCATGCCCATTGATAGACTTCCTATCGATAGGCAGCAACCACCCTATCAATAGGAACACCCTGCAGCCAAAACCCTGTAGACAGAGGTGTCCCTCTATCGATAGAGGTCACCCCTGAATGCCTAGTAACGAGCAAAAACTGCATTTCTTCACAAAAACTTTCCAATACTTCTCCAAAACCAAAAATCCAACCATATAGCTTTAGATCTATGACAGGCAAGCCTAAGCAACTCAAAATCCACAGAAACATCGAAGATCCAACGGTACGATCATGAGATCACAAAGTTTTTGGCATAAAACCCATATAAACCCAAAACAACGAATATTTCTAAAACCAACTCCAAATTCCTTAACAAATACCTCAAACAAACTTAAATCTATGTAAATCCAAATACCAAGACAAGCTACAACTATAAAATCTCCAAAACCCAACTCTTTGCAACCCAAAACCCACAAAATGGGTTTGTACCAAAATGGAAAAAGAAAGAGAAGGATGATAGGGAGGATGAAGAGGATGGGAAGAAGCTTACCTCCATCAGTGGAAACCCCTAACTCTGGCGAGCTCCTCTTCCTCAGTGATATATCTCTCCTCCTCACCCGCATGGCCCTATCTCTCTCTCTCTTTCTCTCTCTCTCACTCTCACTCACGCTTTAGTTCGAAAATGAAAAAAGAAAATGGAATTTGGGTGTTTTGAAACATTTGGGACATAAGGGGTATTTCCAAAATTTTTAATAAATTTATTTTTTCTATAAACACAATTAAAATATCCAATAAATGGAAATAAGAGTTTGGGTTATCACACTTACCTTCTAAAATATACAAGAAATCCAACGGTCGATTTTCAAAATGAGATCACCTGATGCATAACATAGTTTGAAAAATGAATCACTTCATTGTGTGCCCTTTTTTCTAAGTTGATCTATGCTAGCTTATGAAAAAATTAATTAAATTTAATACTGAGTATTTAATTCAAACTATTAATTTGCTGCGATTCATAGAGGAAGTAATCAGTCTATCTATTAAAATGTCTAGTCTGTTATATGAATCCATATATCATTTTGGATTTAAAGTGATGAAGATGTTAGGGTTATATACTAATTAAAAGCCATACTTTTATATATATATATATATATATATTTTTTTTTTTGTGGTCTTAGGGAGGGATCCTAAGAATTATTATGCCTGCAAAGAGACAAACCGACATGGGTATATATATATATATTATATTATGTCTACAGAAACATATGCATATGCAGCGTTTGAATCCTCTGTAACATGTGATTCTGTGCTATCGATCCTTTCAATTTGATATTCAATTTTGTTGATATGGTACAGCTGTAAAACTTAGTCTATTTCTCAACAATCCCTCATGCATGATGTATAAAGATATCAATCATGCCCAACTTTCGATCATGTCTTTTATATTTCTTAGCTCTAGGTAACATCATATTACTGGTGCGTTTCAAGCATGGACCACAATAACTTTAAAATCAACGCAAATATTGTCAAATCACATGAGGTCTAGAGGATTCGAATTCTTTATTCACATTTACTTGATCCACTAAAAGCATGCAAATTTAATTTGTAACGTTATGTGGACGTTGTAAGAATGATTTAAATTAAAGATGTTAACAAAATTTGTATATATTTTTTATCCCTTTTTTCGCTTTTAGGAATTTGAATCGAATCGATGAAATTCAAATCCAATATTAAAATTCAAAACAAGCTATAGGATTCAAATTGCCTCAATTAAGAGGACATTTTAAGAAGCTAGACAGGCCAAGCGAATTAATCCCAACAATAAGAAGCAAATAATGGAAGACCCCACTGCGGACCCTTGCTAGGCTAAGCAGCAATAGGGCTCAGGGCCAGCCCTGAGCTAAAGCCATTAAAGCAATGGCTTTAGGCCTCCAATTACTTGCAAAAAAATAGGGCCCCAAAATTTGAATGTTCTTGCAAAAAAATATGGCTTTAGGCCTCCAATTTCTTGTAAAAAAATAGGGCCACATTAATGTATAATCCCTATAGTTTGAATTTTTTTTTTCTTTCTATTTTACTTTTACGGCTATGTTTGGTTTCCAAAAAATTAATAGAAATAAATTACTTCAAAACTCTAAATCTTTGAAAAAAAACTCATGGTGGTGTTAAAAAATATTGACAATTATTGCCCCATTTTATGCACTTGCTTAGGGCCCCTAGATTCCTAGGGCCGGCCCTGATAGGGCTCTCAAACACCCTTCTATGAAATAAAGAAGCTAAGAAGCTAATGTATGTTTGCGATGTCTTGCTCTGATAATGGCCTCTTTATTTAGAGACTCTTGGATAGTATCCTCTTTGATCTCGACTTCTAAGCTGGATCGACTTCTACTCCTTATCCTTCTTCTAATTCTGCCAATCTTGGTAGACTCATTCTCTTAGCATGACAATCATTTTTTAATCAAAAGAAATTCGATCACCGATTATCTCCTCTGCACCTCGAACTCCTCTATTATTTGAAAGTCTTCGATAATTGGCTGATTTATATATGGATTAACACTTATCAAAATACAAGATAAACATCACCACATTTTCCTTTCCCTTTCTCCGCGTTTAATTTTATTTATCTTGATTTTTCCTTAAGTATTCATCCTTTTATTTCTGCCAATCCTTATTGGATTTCAATTCTTAACGATTTCTTTCTTTGTGGGTTTCTTTTTATTAATCCCCTTTTATATTCTGACATGTGTAAGCCATTAATTGGCTGGTGTTAAAATATGGATTAACATACCCCCGTGCTGGTTAATATTTGAAATATTTAAACTAGTGAAATCTTTTCTCCTTCTCATAACCGTTACACGATCTTAATTGTTTGTAGACATCCATTTTTTACCATAAGTACGGTCATTAATGGTTGCCTGTGATTAGAGGTGAAATAGGGTGTTAAAACCCTAAGTTGCCAGTTTTACCCTTGTGAGCAGTTAGATAGAGGTCATTATTGCATGTAGGTTTTTAAGTCAGATTGAATCGATTCTTCTTGCATTTAGTTTTTAGAGAGTCTAGGAATATCCCTGTTAAATTTCATGGCATTCTGAGCCAGACTTGATAGAAAATAAGGCCTTTTTGTGACTTGAAGGGCAGTACGTCTTTTGAATTACAAAAGCTCTAAATGACTGTCAATCTTGTCTCGAGTGGTCTTGAAGCTTTGGCATGGATATTTAGGGTGTGTTTGGTAGCTAAGTTGATTAGTGGCAAGACTTGTTGAGCCTCCTGACTCATGATTGGCTCTTAAGGCCCAAAGGGCCATTTCAAGCTAAGATTAGGGTTTCAACTGGGAATGACCGAGATTCGATCTTTTTATCAAACCAAAGGCTTCAAAGGTTTCAAAACACTTTCTTAAAATGTTTTAAAACTTTTTTCAAGAAGAAGAAATGATTTTGAGAGCGATTGGTTAGCAGATTTCAAAACCCTAATTTGGGCCCGGCAGGCCTTAAACAGCTAATCGGTTGACTTTTTCCCAAAAATTTGACTTTGGTCAATGCATTTTCACTTCAAACACTTTTCAAATCATATAAAATCTAATCATTATCGTTTTGGCGCTTGAATCGTCGAATTTGGACTTAAAACGAGCCCGAAAAGCTGAAAAAAGCCGAAACCGGATCGAAACGGGCTGAAATAGGCCCACATAGGGCAAATTAAGCCTTGGGACTCGATGACCATCCCCCTAGGGACGGACAACCATCCATGAGGGACGGCCAACCGTCCTAGGGTGGACGGTCACCCGAGCCCAATGCTTTAATTCGTCAATTTTTGATCTTTTGAGTGTTTTGAGCTCATGGGACTCTTTTATGGCCTATCTAGCTCAGCTATGAGGGTTTGGTTCGACCTTGGAGACCTAGGAATACACATTTAGGGACCTTGGATCATTCCCTAGGGTTTTAATGTGGACCATTGATTGATTTGAAGCCTTTCATATATATACATCACTTAAGAGTTAGGTTTTGAGGCTGAAAATGGGAGAGAGGAGATCCTAGCACTTGTAGCAGCCACTAGCAACTCTAGCCACGAAATTAGAAGCCATTAGAGGTTGAAGAAGAGTACTAGGAGCAAGGAAGAAGAAGGCTAAAGTTATGTTTAAGCACACCATAGTTCTTGTATTGAGCTTTTACATAACATAGTTTGATTTTAGGGATTTCTAGGTAGTTTGCATATGTTAGTCTTCTTTTACTTCTTCTTCTTCTCTTATAATTTAGGAATCATCTTTAGTTTGAGTATTAATGGTTAGAAGTAGGTATGTATGATGTAGAATAGGTTTTAGATTAATGCTTGTACAATAATGGTCTTGTAGATGCATATAGGTCTTTTTGTTTTGAGTCTAGTTTTCTTACATAATGAATATAGTCTTCTTCTTCTTTATTTGAAAGTATGTTGATTGCTTTATGAGTATTGCGAGCATGCTTTAGATATATTTCATGACTAGAGTGCATGTTAGGAATGAGTCTTTATTCTTATGATTTTCCATTTTTATTATAGTTTGAGTCTTTACTATGCTACGATATTAGAAGTACTAGGGTCATGTATTGTTTTTTTATAGATAGCATTGTCCTTATTCTTAATTATTAAAGTTTATCACATGGAATGCCTAAGTATGAATTGATAAATGAATTGTGTTCGAGGGAGCATGCTATGGTGAATTTCTTCCCTTGTGATGAATGTTATTAATTTAAGCATGATTATGATGTGATCTCTTTATTGTCTTGCATAGTGTTTTAGCATATTATTTTGGCATGCATATTAGGTTGCATATTAGTCATTCTCACTCTTTTAATTTGTTATTTTCATGGGCTTTAGTTCATTTTAAAGGGTAAAGTCAAATATGTCCATAGATTGAAAGTACATTTAAAGTGTACTACAAGTCATTTTTTAGGGTCAAACCAACCTAGAAACATGCCTAGGTTCACTTAGTAATATTAGGTTGCATTTAGGACATTTTCATGCATATTAGTTAATTGTTTTATTGTATTTTATTGCATTTTCTAGAATTTCCAGCATGCATTATTTTTAGTATTTAGGGTTGTTTAGACTAATTTAGGGTTAGTTAGAGACCCTAGGTTTAGGAAGGTCACTTGACCTTCCCTAAGACTTTCCTTTATTGTAAGAGTCGCATTCAAATTCAAGTGTTTGATTGAGTTTAAGAGTCTATCTTTGAGAGAGATTTTATAAAAATGATTTTTATTAAAAATAATTGATTTATTAAATGGTTATCCCATGAAATGGGAGTCTTTTAAAAGAATTTATATTAAAAAATAATTTATTTGAAAAAGAAATGATTTTGGAATGAAATTCCATGGATAATGATTAATTTAAAAAAGAAGTTTAAATTGAGGTTTACTTCTAAAAGATAAGTTTTATCTTTTAAAATTCCGATTGCATTGGATATCTTTTAATTATCGAATTATTTTTTTGAATGGATAAAAACTCTCAAATATAGAGTCTTGGATAAAGTTGAACACCTTTAAATGATGTAGTTCATTACAATAGGAGAGTCCTAGGGTGATCGAACTACGTGGACTTTGATTCTTATCAAGAAATTGGTAAGGTACGTAGGCAGTCAATAGGGCGCAAGTCCAATCTTAGGATGACTCTATGTCTCCTAAGGTCTTTAGGATTTTGATTCTTTTTTAATATTATCTATTATCTAGTATTATCTACACTATTTTCTTGGTTGATTAGATATGATAGGGTTGTTTTTATGAGACTTTGATAAAGCCCAAAATTAATTAGGAGACCTTTAATTAGGGTGAGGTGGGTGCTTACAAGGAGTCCCTTGGTACCTTCTCACTTCATAACCTAGCCCCCGAATCCAACTTTGATTCAAAGACCATGCTTTTCCAAAATATAGCCGGGGTCATTGTTTTATTGAAAATAAAACTCTTTTTTATGGTTTCATTGTTCCTTAAAAATAAGGTGGCGACTCCCAGTTTTTTTGTAAACACTTATCATTTTTCAAAACCCAATCTTGAGTGGATAATAGAGAATAATAAATGTGTGTTATCATCAAAATCAACTAACAAGGGTGGAAGCCATAAGGTATTGTTGGCCCAAGTATATACCTCTAGAGGGGGGTGAATAGAGGTTATGCAAACTTTCAAAATAATTACCAAATAAAAATTATGGTTCAATAAAATTCAGCGGAAGATAAGAGTTGAATCACTATCTAACAAATGATACAACAAGCATAAATTGAATAACAATCAATATAGCAAGTATATGAATTGAAAAGCAAGAGCAAGAGATAGAGAGATTCAAACACAAGAATTAACGTGGTTCAGTCTCCGCCTACGTCCAAGCCTCAAGAGCCTCGTCTTGAGGATTCCACAATCCACTATGGATCACTCCTTCAAGGTGGAGAAACCTTTACAAGTTTCCTTCTTTCAAAGGTGGAAGACACTCACCCACAATCTACTTTCAAGGTGGTAGATTCTCACCTACAAGGGATTCACTCAACCCTTACAACTCACAAGATTACAAGATGAAATATGAGTACAATAAAGAAGACTCCTCAATGAGTAGAAGATGTACAATAATGAAGCTTTCACTAATATCTCTCAAGGATTAAGAATTATTCAATGGTTCAAGAGAGAATGATGAATCAAAGTGAATAAATGACACAAGAATGATATAGACTAAGTTTGTGTATGATTAAATATGATCATTAGTTGATTCAAGACCCATAAAAAGAGTATAAAGAGGTTCCAAAACATATATGGCCGTTGGGGGTCAAAATATAGCCGTTTGGGTTGTAAAAACTAGCCGTTATGATTTGTAGAGCATCATTAGTCGACTAGCACACGAGGATTAGTCGACTAGAGCCTTTAAAAAGCACTTACAAAATAAGTTCGGAGTCGGTTAGTCGACTAGGACAGCTTGAGTAGTCGACTAGAGAGTTAAAAACAATAAGTTTTGGAAAACTGGGTTTGTTAGTCGACTAGTAACGATGGGTTAGTCGACTAGCAACTTAAAATCACTTTAAACAAATTCTTCGGGCTCGATTAGTCGACTAGGACAGGAGGCGTTAGTCGACTAAGAAACTGTTAGTCGACTAATCACAAGGAATTAGTCGACTAGCTTATATTTTCATAAAACATGTTTACTGCCTTGTAGTTAGTCGACTAGCAACAAGGGGTTAGTCAACTAAGGAATGCCATAAGACACTTTTTATGAATTTTAAGCTATATTTTGATTTAAGAAAAGTCCAAGAATATTTGGAAATAATTTTGGTCATACAAAAAGATTTTCCCAAGTTGGAAACCAGGTCAAGAATTTAAAGTATTTTTAAACTAAGCCAAATAAGTTTTAATCCTATAAGAGAGATTCACACATTATGAGTTTGAATCAATTTTGTGACCAAAATGTGATTTTCCAAGTTAAAACCTATGGTCTTTAAGTCATAGTCAATTGAGCCAATTAGTTCATTTTAAAGAGAGATTTACAATATAAATCCTAAGCACTCACACAAGAACAAAAGCAAAGTCTTCAACACTTGAGCTTGGCTTGTGCTAGGCTTGCTTGGCTTCATCATTACACTTCAATAATGTTGTGGCTCATGATAGGATTGCATCAATGCAATAGCTCTTCAAAGTCTTTAAGTGAATATGCAACATATTCATATCCACATAAGGTTCAATAAAGTGCAAGAGCTTCATGATGGCTTGAGCCTTCTTCATTGACAACTTGAATCCTATTATATTCTTATAAACACATATACCAAAATGGATATACAAGAACTATAGGATAATGTCAATCAATTAATAAGGTTAGCCAAACAAACATTAAATAAATATGACAATGTTAATCAAGTAACTAATATGACATTGTCAAACAATAAACATTCATTCAAAAAGGTTTGGCAATAAACACGAATGAACATCAAAATATTCATATGCAATATATCAATATATTCATATGTAATACAACAATATTATCATGTGCAATACAACAATGTATTCAAATACACACGAGAGATCAAAACACAATGTTTGTTATCATCAAAATCATTTAACAAATATGGTTGGAAGCCATAAGGCTAACAATGTGGATAATAGAGAAGGATAAATTGAGACGGATAAAGATCATCCACAATCAACAATGATTTAAGTGAACGGCCTCCAAATCCCTTAGGTCGTTGGTTCACACTGTCTTGTCACTATTATATCACCTGACCCTTTGCACCCGTTCGCTTTCACATCATTTCCCTCTTTTAAGCTGTTGGCCCAAAATATACTCTAAAGGGGGGGTGAATAGAGTATAGGCAAATAAAAATGTTTCAAAAATGTGATACAAGATTTTTTGCAAACTTGAAAATGGATAAGTAGAATGCAAGATTAAATATAAACTCAATACAACAAGAAACAAATATATAACTAGAAATAAAGAGATTGAGTTAGAGAATCAAACACCAAGATTTAACGTGGTTCGGTCTCCGCCTACATCCACGCCTCAAGAACTCCGTCAAGAGGTTTAATCCACTAAGCAACTCCTTCAAGGTGAAAAAACCTTTACAACTTGCCTTCTTTCAAGGTGGAAGACAACTCACCCATAAGAGTTCTCACAAAACCCTTACAAAACTCACAATACAAATGATTGAATATTGAATGATACAATGAATGCTTCTCAAACCTGATTTGTAATCAATACAAGAGCACAATAACTTCTCAAAGGATCAAATGGATGAAGCACAAGAGTTTTTAATTAATGAGAAGAGTGAATAATGAATGCTTGAGAGTAATGGATGTAAAGACAAAAGATTGAATCACTAAGTGTACAATAAATGATCACCAACCTTCAATATATAGTAAACCAAAGCCCAAATGACCGTTTGAAACTCTAGAAGTCGGATTAGGAAGGTTTAGGGTGGTTGGGGAACATTTAATGCTTGAATGACTAATTTAAGAAAGAGCCGTTTTGAAGTTGCAGAAGCCTTAGTCGACTAGGACAAGCTTGTTAGTCGACTAACAAGGCATTTTCAAAGGCATTTTTCATTCCCGGGCTCGGTTAGTCGACTAGCACAAGGTAATTAGTCGACTAGCTAGTTGAAAATATGTTTAAACAATTTCTAGGTTTGTTAGTCGACTAGAACATGGGGTGTTAGTCGACTACCAACTTAAAACACATTTGGAAAATTGATCCGGGATCGGTTAGTCGACTAGCCAAGGGCGATTAGTCGACTAGCAAAGTTGCAACCAAAACATGGCTACTGACCTTTCATTAGTCGACTAGCAAGGGAAGATTAGTCGACTAAGAAACCATTAGTCGACTAGTCAAGGGTGATTAGTCGACTAACTTAGAATTTCACAAAACCCTACCTTTTGACTTCGATTAGTCGAGTAGGACTAAGTGGTTAGTCAACTAAGGAAGTTGCAAAAGCAAAAATTTGAAATTTCTAAGTCAAAATCAACACTAAACACTTTGACAAGTTAACTAAGCGTTCCAAAACATTTTTGGTCAATTTTGAAAGCAATTTTAAGCATGAATGCTAATGCATAATGAGATGTAAAATATTTTCTCTTGAGCTTTACACAATTGATCATAAGAGAAGCCTTACAAAGAGTTCCTAAAGTACTTGTTGATCAATTTGACTTCAATTGTCCTTCATAAGCTTGAGAATGTCTTCAAGTTGGTCTTCAAGGGTTAAACATCTTTGAATTGCTTTGACACTTTGAAGTTTTGATTACTATAAGCTTTGATTTGAATGATGAGTACTTGGAATGCTTGATGAATGTTGATGAAGACTCCAAAGAGAATCTATGGAGACATAACACTCAACCACTTGTTAGAAGAAAGGTATGGTTTAGTTATCATCAAAATAGGGTCAAGGACCTTAGGGCTAACACAAGCCTTCTTTGTAATCCCTCTTTCCTGCTATTATTTATCCGTTACTCTTCAATGGCTTCTTCTTCTAATATCCCCACTGTTACTACTAAAGCTTTCAATCTGGCTTTGAAGGACAATATTAAAATCCTAGAAGACACGTGTAGAGCAGACTATGATGTTTCACCTATCTCTCTAGATGTTGAATATGGTAGGAGTCCAAATAATCAAGTGGTAATCAAAACTATGGGCCCCTATTTTAAGAATCATATCGATGAGTCGATTACTAATCTCTGCCCAACTATTCATGGTCAAGAACCATTCTACTGTCAGAATCTCTACTTAGGGTTTTCTGACTGGGGTTCGACCACTATTAATCACTTGCCAACTCCTGTCAGTCAATGAAATGACTGAGTTGCCATGCTTAAACCCATCAAAGGCAAAGTATGGAAATCTTTGGCTATCTTTGAGGCCATACAACTCTCAACCAATAAGTTCCCTAGTAACAAACATCTTATTGCCAGTGCTCTCTGCTTCAGGTCAATTTATTGCAATACCATCATATTTCCCTACGGCTTCATAGATCCTACGGTTTTGAATATTTGTGAACTAACTGGATTGAAGGCTCAAGGTGAATAAATAACTCCACTGCTTGTGGCAAATGCGGACTTTAACATCAATACTACTTCAGGGGCATTGGGCTACACCATGTTTATTAATGGTCATATGGGAGTCACCCCTGAAGTTTCTGAGAAGGAACATTTCCTCCTCTGCTGACTCTATAAATCCCTACTCTACTCTCGATTTTAGATGGTCGTCACCCATTACATTCCTCTAGCCAAACTTTTAGTATCTGGTAAAGAATTCTCATTAGCTTCCTTAGTTCTAGCTCATTTGTATATATCTTACTTCGAACTCTGCACCAAGGGTTTGACTATTAATGTTGGTGGTCCTATTTGGATCCTCCAACTCTAGCTTCAAGCCTATTTCCCTCTTCTTGGCCCTTCTTCTCTTTTGAAGAGCCCATTCATGGCTGCTGTTTCGGCGAAGCCATTCTGAATGGTATCTCTAAAACTAAAACTTTCCTCGAGTGTTTTAGGTATTTTTATTTGATGGACCCCTTCTTTCTTTACCCCTTTTAGGACTTCGACCCTAGGTCCCTTCTAGTTGAAGACCTTTAAAGCTACCATTTCCCATAGTGATGAGACTTTCAAAGAGAAATGGGACAATTTTATGATTCGAAGGGATATCCAAATAGGATTCCACTCTACAAAGTCCCTTTCGAGAGGCAAAAAAAAGACTATTTTTTTGGATGGGGCAGAGGAGTACATTCCTGCCCAATTTGCTCGATAATTTGGCTTCCAACAAGCCATTCCCTTTCCATACGTCAGTGTGGCCAACCGCATTCTCTTGGGTTGCGAACACCTGACCAGACAAGAGGACTTCATCAAATTATCAGTGAGGTTCAATGCTAATAAAGCTGAGTTCGAAGCGTATATTCCTCATACTTGGCATCCCATCGCCACCCCAGCTTTCACTGAATGGTAGGACACCATCAAAGCTTTATTCTTTGTGGAAGATGCTAATGTTATGGCATCTTCCCTCACAACTAGCCAAGTCAGATCTAAAGGTACTTATCTACTTGTTCTTTTCCTATCTCTTTTCATGCTTCTCATTGTCTTCTCACATTTTAATTTTCTTCTCAAGTGGTTCGAGGTCCTCTACTATCATTATTGCAGAACCCACTAAACTAGCAGCTCCTACTATATCAACTCATAGGAACCCTCATCGAGGAATTCCCATTCCTATAAATGAGGATCCTGAGGACAATGAACCTATTTCCAGTATTCAAACCAAGGCAATAAAGAGGTTTCAATCTCTTTGAGAAGTAGAGGAAAGTCGAGCTGCAACAAAGGTGCCACCTCCTTCTTCAAAAGTGGTAGTAGCTACTGCAAGAAAAGCTGTCCAAGCTGCTGAGGAGGCTGCAATGGCTGAGGAGGTGGCCTCCGACCAGTTTACTAGCCTTCTGGAAAGGAAGATATCTGCTTTGAGCCAGACCTTCGAACATGTATATTCCAACTGAAATATTTCTACTAAATATTTACCTTCTGTCTTGACCTTGCACTAAAACTCTAGAATTTTTGTATGTGCATGTCATTTCTACTGACCCTGGGATTCTCCTTACCTCAAAACTTGTTCCTTCTCCTACTTTGTCTCATTCTCTATCTCCAAAAGCTCCTATTACCACTCTAGCATTGATTCCTCATAAGCCACTTGTTTTTTTCCTATTTTAGACACTTTTTTGGTAACCCCATTCCTCTAGTTAAGGTTACCACTCCTGTCACTTCTCCCATTAAAATTACTCTTACCACTTCTCAAACCAAAGTTGCTGCTCCTAAATATTCTCCATTTCCTGCCTTAACTTCTTCCCCATCTAAACCTTTGTCACCAACTCCCATTAGCTCGAGACCCACATCCTCTTCTCCCAGTCCTTCTTAGAGTTTTCCCTCCATCGATGCCATTCTTAGTGAAGATTGGCTTTCTGATACTTAAAAGGTACCTCCTAGGCCAATAATCGAGGACAATCTTGTCCTTCAAGCCCAACTTCTTATTACAGACTTCTTAAATAAAAACCTTTCTCATTTTCTTAACTCATCAGCCTTGGATTCTTTCTAAAAGGCTTGCACTTTGTTGATTAATACCCCTGAGATTAATTCTTCTGCTAAAACTATCCTCAAAACTCTCCCATCTTCTCTCCAAACAGTTGCTATCAGTGTTTATACTACTCAGACTTCTTTGAATCGGTTCGAGCTGCTGGATTCCAACAATAGAGCTGTTTTGGATCAGCTGAAGGAACACAACACTAAGCTGCAGTCGGCCTCTTCTTCTCGACACTAACTGCTGCAGGCTAGACAGAGCATCTCAGCCTAGATTGCTAGACTTTTGGCTCAGATGACTACAGTGGAGTCTCAGCTTTCTTCTGTAGATCAAGAGCATAATACTCTTGCTCAAACTACTGAAAGACTTATTTCAAATGCTGTAAATTCGAAGGCTAACCTGAAGAGGGCTGCTATATTTAAAGGAGAGGCTCAAGATACCATCACCCTTTGTAAACAAATATTAGCTAGGGCTAGAGAGGATACTAGGCTCTTTTTATAAGGCCACTTCCATTTTTGGCCTAATGTTATGTAAATTTTGTAAACACCTCTTTTGTACTTCATAATTTATTAATGAAATACCTTTTCATCCACTTTTGTTATACTTTTACTCTACTTCTGCTCTGTTTTTCCACATAGTTGAAAGGAAATCGATGGTATGGGATTCGAAGCGGAAGTCATGCAATAAATTTTTTACAAAGAATTCAATCCACCATCAAAGTCCGGGCAGGATTCGATTAAGCATCGGATCATGATTTAACAAAGTAAGAACATAAATAAACTATTTAAAAACATACTTACATGAACCTCTTTTGTTTTTGTGTTGAAGAACCCGAGCTCCAAAAGGATGAAGCCTTCAACGGTATCCATACGAGCACAAGACCTTGAGAATCCTTGCAACTATTAACACTTGATGAAAGGCAAGCTTGAGAGGCTTAGTGGGATGTCGGCTATGAGAGAATGGGAATGCAAGGGGATGGCCCTATGGTTCTCTACTATTCTCTTAGCCTCCACTTGATGATAGCTAGGCTTGCTTAGTGCTAGCTTGACCCATCACCTCATATTTATAGGTAAACTTCCCTTTATTTGCTATTTAGCCCCTCCCTTATTAACCATTAATAGTAAGGACCAAATTGACAATAAATGGGGATATACTCCTTGCAGACACCCCATTTTTACCAATTATTTTATCATATGCTTTTGAAAGTGATCAACTTGAAGAGTGGGTCATTTGATAGGGAATTGGACTTGTAAAGACCAAATTACCCAAACTACCCTTTTCGGGGAAAAATGGATAATTCATCATTTCATGCATACATTTGAATTGGAATCAATCCATTTGTATTGCATTTGACTTTTGTGGTGTCTTAGAGTATCCCTGTAAATTTTCATGTCATTCTGATGAGAGCTCGATAGGTAATTAGGGTTTTTACGACTTGAGGGGCGTTTTCATCCTTTTTCTCGTATAATTTCCGAATGACTTTTGAATTCGAATCAGATTGTTTCATAGAGTTTATATGGATGTGTGGAGTGTGTTTGGAGTGTCGATTGAACTTTTGAATGGTTGGGATGGATTCGCCCAAAAATGATCCTACAAGTAGGAATGAGTCGAACTGAGGTTTCATCCAAATTAACCGTGAATTGGTCATTTTCATTAAAATCAAAGATCTTTAAAATGTGTTTTTGAGTATCAATTTCATAATAAAACCATGATTTTAGAAGTGATCTAAGCCCAATTGATCAATTTTACGAAACAAAGAATGGTCATCTGACCAAATTTGGCACAACCGGGTCAATCGGCTAGCTTTTTACTAAAACCCTCAACCACGGTCAAGCATTTTTGGCCCAAAACCCTTCTAAGAATGTAGAGGATCAAAGCACGGTCGTTTTGATACCTGGATCATCGAATTTGGATTAAAATTGAGCAAGATATTGTCAAAATATGAAGATCCCTTGAAAATGGGAGAAATTGGGGAAGGTCACACTTGGTGACCGTCCAAGCTAGGACGGCCAACCGACCAGGCTAGGATGGCTAACCGTCCAGACTTGGATGGTCACCAGGATGGTCGATCCCATTTTTTAAATTTGGAAAGTTTGAAGCAATCCCACCCATTTTGCCCGACTTTGCTTGATTTTTTTGAACAAATTCGAAGGGGTTTCAGCTTGAAAACCCTAAAATGAACCATTCTAAACCCTAGGATGAGTTTTAGATGAATTAATCCTAACCATTCAAGGTTTTTAACCCTAACTCTATAAATACACTTTGATAGAGTTAGAAGACAGAGGTTCAAGAGGAAAAGATGCTGCCTTTTAGATTTTCGTTTTTATTCTATCATTAGAGGAAAGAACCAGAGTGGAGAGGAGAGAAAGAAGGAGAAACCCAAGGTCTTGGAGTTTGAAGGAAGGTAGCCAAGAAGGAAGAAGAAAGGTTAAGTGTTCTACCCTAGTTTCATTTTTGCTATTTCCATGTAAATATTCTCTTCCATTCTAATGTGTTTGTTATGTTAGGATAGTTTCTTACTTGTTTATGCATGATAGAGTAATATTAGTTTAGGTTGATTATTTATGTTAGTTGTTAGCATATTAGAATAAGATATATATATGTTTTAAATATAAGACAGTGGCATGTTTTTTGATTTAATAGCATATTAGTTGTCATTTGTTATGATTTTATGTGAGTAAGCATGTTTAGGATGTGATTTAATATGATTTTATGTGTGTAAGCATGTTTAGGATGATTTTTGTTATGATTTTATGTGAGTAAGCATGTTTAGGATGTGTTTTAATATGATTTTATGTGTGTAAGCATGTTTAGGATGATTTTTGTAGTGATTTTATGTGAGTAAATATGCTTAGGATGATGTTTCAATATATTTGCATATTGTTGAAATCTTATGGTGTTCATTTGACGATAATGTGATATTCATGATTATGTGGGTATATTGATTCATTTTTTAGATATGTGATGAGTCTTGAGTCTTTTTTTTTTTATATGCTTTTATAATAATTTAAACACTTCATATGGGTTTGATGTTTTGAATATATAAATTGTGTACGAGGGAGCATGTGAAGGTAAGACCCTCCCCTTGTGTTTAAATTGATTGTTAAAGCATGTTTTAGTGTAGTTTTAATGTGGTTTTGCATAGAAATTTAGTCGAACATGTTAGATTGTATGCTAGGATATTTGTTTGTCATTCTCCATGGATTAATAATGATTTTTAGGCTATTTTAAGCATGCATTCAAATCTGTCCAGATTTGAATATATGCTTTAAAGTGGCTTAATCACCATTCTTAAGCCTGATTTCACGTAGTTTCTTCATATCATCTTGTAGCATATTCATGTGCTAGGTCATCAACACGATTTTTTATTACTTCTTTTCAAGGTTTTTAGAATGATTTAAAGTCTATTTTCGAATCTGTCCAGAATTGAAAATGGTCTTAAATGACTTCTAAAAATCATTTTTAAGGCTAAATCCAACTTAAAAATATGTTTAGGTCCACACAGTTGAATTAGTATGCATTTAGGAGCATTTTCATGCATATTTGTTTATTTTATTTAAATTCCAGCATGCATTGCATTAGTGTTTTAGGACTTTAGATTAACTTTAGAGTTAGTTAGAGACCCTAGGATTAGGAAGGTCACTTGACCTTCCCTAGGACTGTCATCTGTTGTAAAAGTCGTATTCAAAATCAAGTATTTAATAGGTTTAGGAGTCTATCCTCGAGAGGGATTTCAAAATGATGTTTATTGAAAATAATTGATTTATTAAATGGTTTCCCCATGAAATAGGAGTATTTTAAAAGAATTTGTGTTGAAATAATTTCTTTGAAAAAGAAATGATTTTGGAATGAAATTCCACGGATAATGATCGATTTGAAAAAGAAGTTCAAATTGAGGTTTGGCTTCTAAAGGATTAATTTTACCTTTTAAAATTCCGATTGCATTGGAAATCTTTTGATTATTGAACTATTTTGGAAAACAATTTTATATGGATAAATACTGTCGAAGATAGAGTCTTGGATGAAGTTGAATATTTGTGGATAATGTGGTTCATTACAATAGAAGAGTCCTAGGGTATTCGAACTACGTGGACTTTGATACTTGCTAGGTAACACTAGTAAGTTACGTAGGCGCTAATAGGGTTCAAGTCCGCCCTAGGATGCCAATGAGGTGTCCTAGGTTTTTAGGGTTTGTTTGTATATTATTTTTATTATTATTATTATTAATATAGAGTATTGCATTTATATCACTATTTTGTTGGTTGATTAGATTATTTAAGACTGTTTGCATTAAGATTTTAAATATCCCAAATAAATTAGAAGTCCATTAATTAGGGCGAGGTGAGTGCCTACAAGTGAAAGCTTGGAACCTTCCCGCGTCGTAACCTAGCCCCCGGATCCATCTTTGGTTCGAAGACTGTCTTTTCATTGACATGGAGTTTGTTTTGTTTATTTAAAATAAAATATTTTTATGGTTTCCTTATTCCTTAAAAATAAGGTGGCGACTCCTTTGTTTTCAAAAATCCCTAATCACGCCCAGTGATGATGTGGACAAGCAAACAAGAAGCTGGTTCACAGAACTGGCGACTCCGCTGGGTATATCGAGGGCTAAACTTCATTAATTTAATTGGGCTATTTAATTTCTTAAATTAATTAAAATCAACCAGTTGCATTTGTATGATTGCATATCATATTAGTTGTATTAGATGCATGTCATTGTGTGATAAGACGATGTTGCCTTGCCAAAAGATAGTCTTGTCCTGATCCCTGTCTCCACTCGACACTAGGGCAATCATGACAAAACTATCAACCTATTGTCCAGTATCCCTCGGGGTATATCAAAGACCAATCACGTACTGTTAGACCCACGCGGCACGCCATGTGTCACATGTGGTTAGGTATATGGATTGGTCTGCACTAGGAACCTTTATACCCACCCTTACATTAGTCCATGTAGACAGCCTATAGGACACTCTACCCTCTAGTGCTTGCGCACACCTGTTATGCTGCCCAATTTTCTGCATACAATTGTACTGTTATGCTGTCGAAATTCCTTTTGGCACCTAACCGTACCGTTATGCTGCCGAAAATTCTTTTGGCACATAACTGCGCCGTTACACTGCCAAATTCCTTTTAGCACATAATTGCGTCGTTATGCTACCAAAATTACCCCTGTTTGATGTGAGCCTTGTTTGTGAATGCTAGAACTTTTAGGGATATGGCACCCTTAGATAAACTTTGATATGTTGATATAGACCCTTTGTTTTGAGGATTTTGGTCCTTAGAATGAAAGGACTATTTCGAAAATAGAAGAGAATATCCCAAGGGTACGTACCCCTGCAATTAGGTTATTTTGGCTCGTTTTGACTAAGACCTTAGATTCAAAGGAAATTGTCCTGAGAATGAAGGACTGGTCACTTGTGTTGCCATGTGTGCTCTGTTTGATCGATCGTGTTTTATTCCCCTATTGATGGTTTTGATTTATTTCCTAATTTCTAAGAAAGTGGCCTTGAAAAATAGGGAGGTAAGTTGGAATTATGATAGGATGGTTTTCTCTTTTCTCTTTCTTTCTGTTTGGATAGCACCTCTTTGATAGTATATCAACGTGTTTTGAGTATTGTGGACTCTTCCGTTTTCTTAAAAAATCCCCATCTAATGGTGTAGAATTTTGGCCTGGCGTCGTGATTCTAGAGAGCGTCGTTTTAGTACCGAACCCCCAACTACACCCTCGATGGCTGACGGAGAATCCAGCACCACTGCTTCAGTGTTGAATGCTACCATGGACCGGATTGAAACCCTGGCCCGTGAGACTGAACAGATCAAGAAAATGTCCCAAAAAGTTATGGATAAACAGACTAGTGCAAGTCAGGCTAAAGAAGCCCATCTGGAAGACCCAAAGAATAAATCTGATCCAGTTATTCCGGCCCAAGTCGATGACAGTGTCAAGGCCCAGTCAGGGGTCAAATCTAAGACCATCAATCTGGATGGCGAGCCCAATGGATCCAAGTTCCTTTCTGGAGATCCAATTATGTTGACAAGTAAGGTTGAGGCCTTAGAGAAAGCCCTGAAAGGGATGCGTTGGTCTGATGACATGGTTGATGTTACGTCTTATTCGCTGTTTCCTAAGGCTCGCATGTTGTTCAGCTTTAAGATGCTAGAGATAGAGAAGTTTGATGGAATGAGTTGTCCTAAAACCCATTTGAAGATGTATGTGAGGGCGATGCAACCTCGTGGAGCTGATGATGAGTTGTTGGCTCAAATGTTTCAAGAATCATTGAAAGGATCAGCCTTGAAATGGTTCTTATCTCTAGATGAGACTAAGCTGAAGACATGGGAAGATGTTTGCACTGAGTTCACTGACCATTACAAGTACAATATAGAGATTGATGTGACTCGTAGGGATTTTGAGACAACTAAACAGGAGTAGAGGGAGAGTTTCTTCGCCTTCATTTCTAGATGAAAGGCAAAAGCTTCACAGATGACCCACAGGCCTACGAATGATGAGCAAGTGCAGATGGTACTGAAGAGTCTCCTGCTTATCTACAACAAGTATTTGTTCGCACAGTATTTCCCTAATTTTAAGGCCCTTGTTGTTTCTTGCACTCAAGTTGAAGATGCTCTGGCTAGTGGAGCCCTCAAGGCCGAAGAACCTTTCAGGAACCGCCAACCACCCTTCAACCGCAAACCCGAGGTCGAGGTCAATGCCATTGCCCAACCTACTCAAGCCACCCAATCAAATCACCCATTCCAAGCTAGAAAGAGCAAGCCCGCCAGTTCACCAATATATACATGTCCCTAGAACGTGTCTTCGAGAAATTAAAGGCATGCAATCTCCTTACTCCTTTGGAACCCCGACCTATTCCAAATCCATTGCCCAAAATTTCAAAGAGAAAGAATATTGTCAGATCCACCAATCCAAAGGCCACCACACTAACCAGTATATGCGCCTTCGCCATGAAATCCAAGACCTCATTGACAAAATAGTCATTGCCCCACCGAACCCGTCAAACCAACCAAATGTCACCAGTAATCTTCTCTCAACCCATGTTGTACCATCGCCAGCTCATATCAATGCCTTGGGCCACAACGACCCAAAAAATCGTCACCCAATCCGCCCATATGTCCCACTCAAAACTACCTTAACCGAAGTCTTTTACCAAGCCCGATCCCAAGGTCTCATTACCCCACTCATGCCCCGTTTCCATAAGCCTTTTTGCCAATACCACAACATCTTTGGGCATGACACAGATAATTGCATGGTCTTAGGGAAATTGGTTCAGGATTTACTTGACAATGGGGAATTGTATCAGCCTGAAGAACCTTTGCAACTTGAAGTTCCCGAGAAAGCTCCTAGAAGTGGATTTTCCCAGCATCAATTGAAGAAGAGGTATTTAGCAGGAGACCCGAAGGTCGGATTGTTAAGAGAGTCGAGCGGCAAGTTTGACTTTTACGCGCTCTATTCGTCAAAGAAGATTTCTGATGAACCCATCATTCTTACAAGTTGGGATGATTTACCTACAGAAGTTGAACCAATCATTCATTCTCCCCCTGAAAGATCAAGTCAAGACACCCTGTGGGAACAATTTGAGAATAGAACCTCTTCAGTCGCCAAGGTCACTAGAGAAAATGGAGAGATTGTTTACTGTGCTACTCACTCTAGACTTCAGTGGGTTAACTCCCACAAATGGCCTAGTTCTGCCTATGCATCCACTATTGCTAAAGATTTGATCGGTTTGATCGAGTGGGAAGATCTCATGAGCACTCCTGAGACGATAGAGAATCTGTGGGCTAGTGATGAAGAAGTAAACCATCTGACTCGAGGCGGACGCCATTTCAAACCAACTCATTTAGAAGCCAGTAACCCATTGAGAGAGTTAGAGAAGGGTCAGCGATCAAAAGTCATAGAAGAAAATGAAGAAATACTAAAACAGTTGAAGAAAACGCAAGCTAACATTACCATTTGGGGATTGCTCATGGCCTCGCAGAAACATAGGCAAACAGTTGTGGACACCCCACTTTTACCAATTATTTCTACCATATGTCCATGTAAATGATCAACTAGAATAGCTGATCATTGGGTGAGGAATTGGTCTTGTAAAGACCAAATTGACCAAATTGCCCTTTGCTGAGGAAAAGGACAATTCATTATTTCATGTGTACATTTGGATTGGAATCAACCCATTTGTATTGCATTTGACTTTTGAGGTGTTTTAGAACATCCCTGTAAATTTTCATGGCATTCTGATGAGAGCTCGATAGGTAATTAGAGTTTTTGCGACTTGAAGGGCATTTTCGTCCTTTTTCTCGTATAATTTTCGAATGACCTCCGAATTCGAAACGGATTGTTTCATGAGGTTTATATGGATGTGGGGAGTGTATTTGGTGTGTCAATTGAGCCTTTAAATGGTTGGGATGGATTCTCCCAAAATCGATCCCACGGGTAAGGATGAGCTGAATTAGGGTTTCGATCAAATCGACCGTGAATTGGTCATTTTCACCAAAACAAAAGATTTTCAAAACATGTTATTAAGTACCAATTTCATATTAAAACCATGTTTTTAGAAGTGGTGCAAGCCTAAATGATCAATTTTACAAAACAAGGAATGGTCATATGACCAATTTTGGCACAACCGGGTTAATTGGCTAGCTTTTTGCTAAAACCCTTGACCATGGTCAATTGATTTTAACCCAAAAACATTCTAAAAATGTGGAGGATCAAAACACGGTCGTTTTGAGCCCTGAACCATCGGATTTGGATCAAATTTGACCAAAATTCGAAAACCCTAAAATTTGGGAACAAAATTGGGAAAGTCAGCATGGTGACCGTCCTAGCTAGGACGGCCAACCGTCCAGCTAGGACGGCCAACCGTCCAGGCCTAGGATGGCCATCAGCATGCTCGAGCCTATTTTTCAATTTTGGAAAATTTGAACTATTTTGGCCGATTTGATTTAATTTTTTTGGCATAAATTCGAAGGGTTTCAGCTTTCAAACCCTAGGGAGATTCATTCTAAGCCCTAGGATCATTTTTTAGAGGGATTAATCCTAGCCATTCAAGGTTTTGAACCCTAACCCTATATATGTTGCATTATGGGAGGATCAAAGGAGGAGAGATTTTTAGGGTTTTGGAGAAGGAGGCTACAGATTTTTAGCTCTTCATCTCTACACCATTGAAGGGGCAAGGATCGAAGGCTAAGAGCTTGGAGGAGGCTAGCCAAGAAGGAGATCGAAGGGTAAACCCTTAACCTTGACCCTTATTTTTCATGGTTTTTTTTACATAAGTTCATGAGGCTATGTTGTAAGTCTCTCTTGATTTTCATATGATATGAATTCTCTCTTCTTTTTCTTTCTACTATAAGTATGTTTAACATGATTAGAGGTAATTTTATCATTATTCTATGTTAGTATGCATGTTAGGGTTAGGTTTTCTTGTTATTTTATGTTTAGCAATCATGATTAGGGTTATTTTTTATTATGATTTTATGTGGTTAAATAGGTTTAGGATTAGTTTTGTTATTATTTTATGTTAGTATGCATGTTTAGGGTTAGTGAGTTTTATCGTGATTTTATGTATGTATGCATGAGTAGGGTT
>JAESVK010000096.1:1565780-1581613 GCA_017140935.1 Hamamelis virginiana | reverse complement strand
AGTGAGTTTTATCGTGATTTTATGTATGTATGCATGAGTAGGGTTAGTTTTCTTGTTATTCTATGTACGTATGCATGATTAGAAGTAGTTTTATTATTATTTTATGTGAGTATGCATGTTAGGGTTAGTTTCTTGTGATTTTATGTGTGTAAGCCTGCTAGGGTTAGTTTTTGTTATGATTTTATGTTTAGGATGAGTCCGTTGTTATTATTTCGTGTATGCGAGCATGTTTAGAGTAAAGGTTAATATATTCATGTTGTTATTTGAATCTCATGATAATTGATTGGTGATTTTAATGGTAATATGAGTACGTTAATGTGTATTTTGACATGTGAAGAGTCTTGAGTCTTTTTGTTTGTGCTTTTTATGATTATTTGAACACTTGACATGGATTCGATGGGTTGAATATATAAATTGTGTACGAGGGAGCGTGCGAAGGTAAGATCCTCCCCTTGTGTTTAAAATATTGTTTAAAGCATATTCGTTGTTTGTTTTCTTATACATTTTGCATGGTAATTTAGTATAGCATGTTAAATTGTATGCTAGAGTGTTTAGTTGTCATTTTTTATGGATTAACAATGTTTTTTAAGCCATTTGGAACATGTATTCAAATCTGTCCAGATTTGAATATATGCTTTGAAGTGGTTTAATTAACATTTTTAAGCCATATTTTTGCATGATTTTTATAG
Organism: Hamamelis virginiana; assembly: GCA_017140935.1. Classification (NCBI taxonomy): domain Eukaryota; kingdom Viridiplantae; phylum Streptophyta; class Magnoliopsida; order Saxifragales; family Hamamelidaceae; genus Hamamelis; species Hamamelis virginiana. Next base: position 1,580,924 of record JAESVK010000096.1, on the reverse strand, counting down.
TTTTTTATAGTATATTCATGTAGAAAGCAGATTAGGTCATCTTCACATTTTTATTCTTTGTTTTCATGATTTTTAGAGTGGTTAAAGGTTCATATTCAAATCTGTCCGGATTTGTTTATGCCCTTAAATCACTTTTAAAAATTATTTTATGGCTAAATCTAACTTAGAAATATGTTTAGGATCACATAGTTTGATTAGTATGCATTTAGGAACATTTTCATGCATGATTAGAATTGATTTTGTGAATGTTTGATTAATTTAGTTAAATTACAGCATGCATTTGCATTAGTATGTTAGGGTTTTTAGATTAACTTTAGGGCTAGTTAGAGACCCTAGGCTAGGAAGGTCACTTGACCTTCCCTAGGAATTTCCTTTGTTGTAAAAATCATGATTTGAATTGTGTATTTTATTTGATTTAAGAGTCGATCTTCGAGAGATTTCCTAAAAGATTTTTGATGCAATATTTATGAAATAAATATGATTTTATGAGATATTTGATTATTAATTGATTTTCAAAAGATTTGAAGTGTTTTAAAGATTTTCTTACCTTGGAATGAAATTCCTCCCATATGATTTGTTTTCTTGAAAATCTTTGAAAAAGATTTTTAATTGGAATTAAATTCTAAAAATAAGAATTATTTGAAATATTTGGATTTTATGAGTATCTTTTAATTTGAAATGATTTCAAATAAATGATTTTGAAACAAATAAAAACTCTCGAAGTTAGAGTCTTGAGTTAGGTTGAATACCTTTGATGATGTGATCGATTACAATAGGAGAGTCCTAGGGTAGTCGAACTACGTGGACTTTGATACTTGCTAGGTGATACTAGTAAGTTACGTAGGCGCTAATAGGGCTCAAGTCCGCCCTAGGATGCCCGTAGGGTATTCTAGGTTCTTAGGGTTTGTTTGTATTTTTTTTATTATTATTAATATAACTAATATAGATAATGCATTTATATCACTATTTTTTGGTTGATTAGATTATTTAGGATTGTTTGCATTGAGAAATTTAAATAGCCCAAATAAATTAGAAGTCCTTCTAATAGGGCGAGGTGGGTGCCTACAAGTGAAAGCTTGGAACCTTCCCACGTCGTAACCTAGCCCCCGGATCCAACTCTGGTTTGTAGACTGTCTTTTCATTGAAAATGGAGTTTGTTTTGTTTTAAAATAAAACATTTTTATGGTTTCCTTATTCCTTAAAAATAAGGTGGCGACTCCTTTGTTTGATTTCTAAACCCCCCTAATCACATCGCCCGGTGATGATGTGGACTCACACCATTTAAGCCCCGTCCACGAGGCTGGTCCACAGAACTGGCGACTCCGCTGGGGATGTCGAGGGCTAAACTTCATTAATTTAATTGGGCTATTTAATTTCTTAAATTAATTAAAATCAACCACTTGCATTTGTGTGACTGCATATCATTTTAGTTATATTAGCTGCATGTCATTGTGTGATAGGACGATGTTGCCTTGCCAAACGATGGTCTAGTCCTGATCCCTGTCTCCACTCGACACTAGGGCAATCATGACGAAGCCATCAACCTATTGTCAAGTACCCTTCGGGGTATATCAATGACCAATCAGTACTGTTTGACCCACGCGGCACGCCATGTGTCACATGTGGTTAGGTATATGGATTGGTCTGCAATAGGAACCTTTGAACCCACCTTTTGCATTAGTCTATGTAGACAGCCAAGTAGGACACTCTACCCTACAGTGCTTGCACACACCTGTTATGCTGCCAAAATTTCGACACACAATTGTACTGTTATGCTGCCGAAATTCCTTTTGGTATTTAACTGTACCGTTATGCTGTCGAAATTTTCCCTTGACACATACCTACGCCGTTATGCTACCAAATTTCTTTTAGCACATAATTGCGTCGTTATGCTGCCGAAATTGTCCCAATTTGATGTGAGCCTTGTTTGTGAACGCTAGAACTTAGGGATATGTCACCCTTAGATAAACTTTGATATTTTTAATATAGGCCCTTTATTTTAAGGATTTTGGTCCTTAGAATGAAAGGACTATTTTGAGGATGGAAGAGAATATTCTAAAGGTACATACCCTTTTCTGTAACTAGGTTGTTTTGGCTTGTTTTGACTAAGACCTTCGATTCAAAGGAAAGTGTCCCAAGAATGAAGGACTGGTCCTTGGTATTGCTCTTTGAGCCCTGTTTGCTTGATCATGTTTTATTTCCCTATTGGTGATTTCGATTTATTTCCTAATTTCTAAGGAAGTGCCCTTGTGAAATAGAAAAGTGAGTTGGAATTATGATAGGACAGTTTTCCCTTTCTCCTTTTCTTCTATTTGGATAGCACCTCTTTGATAGTCTGTCAATAGGTTTTGAGCATCATGGACTCTTCCGTTTTTCTAAAAAAGCCCATTTCATGGTGTAGAATTCTGGCCTGGCGTCGTGATTCTAGAGGGCGTCTTTTTAGTGTTGAACCCCCGAGTGTATCCTCAATGGCTGACGGAGAATCTAGTACCACTGCTACAGTGTTGAATGCTATCATGGACCGAATTGATGCCCTGGCCCGTGAGACTGAACAGATTAAGAAGATGTCCCAAGATAAACAGGCCAGTACAGATCAGGTTAAGGAGGCCCACTTAGAGAACCCGAAGAGTACCTCCGATCCACCTATCCCAGCCCAAGTTGATGACAGTGCCAAGGCCCAGGCAGGAGCCAAATCTAAGCCCATCAATCTGGATGGCGAGCCCAGTGGATCTAGGTTCCTCTCTGAGGATCCGATCCTGTTGTCGAGTAAGGTTGAAGCCTTAGAGAAAGCCCTGAAGGGTATGCGTCGGTCTGATGACATGGTTGATGTGACATCTTTTTCACTGTTCCCCAAGGCCCGTATGCCGTTCAGTTTTAAGATGCCTGAATTAGAAAATTTTGATGGGATGGGTTGTCCTAAAACCCATTTGAAGATGTATGTGAGGGCAATGCAACCTCGTGGAGCCGATGATGAGCTGTTGGCTCAGATGTTTCATGAATCACTGAAAGGGTCAGCCTCGAAGTGGTTTTTATCCTTAGATGAGACTAAGTTGAAGACATGGGAGGATGTTTGCAATGAGTTCGCTAATCACTACAAGTACAACACTGAGATTGATGTGACTCGTAGGGATCTTGAGACTACTAAGCAGGAACCGAGGGAGAGTTTCTCTGCCTTTATTTCTAGATGGAGGGCGAAAGCTTCGCAGATGACCCACAGGCCTACAAATGATGAACAGGTGCAGATGGTGCTGAAGAGTCTCTTGCCTATCTACAACAAGTATTTGTTCTCACAGTATTTCCCAAACTTCAAAGCCCTTGTTATTGCTGGTACTCAAGTTGAAGATGCTCTGGCTAGTGGGCTCTCAAGGCCGAAGAACCCTTCAGAAATCGCCAACCACCTCTCAACCGCAAACCCAACCCTGAAGTCAATGCCATTGCCCAACCTATTCAAGCTACCCAATCAAACCACCCATTCCAAGCTAGAGAGTCGGCCCGCCAGTTCACCAATCTATACATGTCCCTAGAACGTGTCCTTGAGAAATTGAAGGCATGTGGTCTCCTTACCCCTTTAGAACCCCGGCCTCTTCCAGATCATTTGCCCAGAAATTTCAAAGAAAATGAGTATTGTCAGTTCCACCAATCTAAGGGCCATCACACCAACCAATGCATGTGCCTTCGCCATGAAATCCAAAACCTCATTGACAAGAAGGTCATTGCCCCACCAAATCCACCGAGTCAACCAAATGTCACCAGTAACCCTCTCCCAACCCATGCTGTACCGCCACCAGCTCAAATCAATGCCCTGGGCCTCGACGACCCAAAAATTCGTCACCCAATCCGCCCATATGTCCCACTCAAAACTACCTTAACCGAAGCCTTTTATCAAGCCCGGTCCCAAGGCCTCATTACCCCACTCATACCCCGCTTCCATAAACCTTTTTGCCAGTACCACAACATCTTTGGGCATGACACAGAGAATTGCAGAGTTTTAGGGAAATTGGTTCAGGATTTATTTGATGATGGAGAGTTGTATCAGTATGAAGAACCTGAGCAACCTGAAGTTTTCGAAGAAGCTCCTAGAAGTGGGAATTCTCAACGTCAGTTGAAGGAGAGATATCTAGCGGGAGACCCGGAGGTCGGATTGTTAGGAGAATCGAGCGGTGAATTTGATTATTACGTGCTCTATTCATTGAGAAAGATTTCTGATGAACCTATTATTCCAACGGGGTGGGATGATTTGCCTGCAGAAGTTGAACCAATTATTCCTTCTTCACCTGAAGAGTTGAGTCAGGATATCTTGCGGGAACAGTTTGAGAATAGGACCTCTGCAGTTGCTAAGGTCACCGGAGAAGACGGAGAAGTTGTCTATCATGCTATTTACCCTAGGTCCCCATGGGTTGATTCCCACAAATGGCCTAGTTCTGCTTATGCATCCACTGTTGCTAGTGATTTGATCGGTATGATTGAATGGGAGGATCTCATGAGCACACCTGAGACCATAGAGAATCTGTGGGCCAGAGATGAGGAAGTAGACCATCTGACTCGAGGCGGACGCCATTTCAAGCCAGCTCATTTGGAAGCCAGTAATCCGTTGGGGGAATTAGAGAAGGGTCAGCGATCAGATGTCATAGAAGAAGAGGAAGAAATACTGAAACAGTTGAAGAGAACACAGGCTGACATTACCATTTGGGGATTGCTTATGGCTTCACAGAAACACAGACAGACGGAGCTTCGGTTGCTCAATCAGGTGCAGGTTCCTATTGATACGTCCCCTGAGGGTTTGGTAGGTTTGGTAAATCCGGTTCATCATGGACCGTCTATCTCATTTACTGAATCTGACTTACCCGAGAGTGGGAGTAATCATCTGCAAGCTTTGTACATCACAGTGGATATCATGGGAAAGAGGGTTCCCTCAGTTTTAGTTGACAACGGATCAGCATTGAATGTGTGTCCGCTCAGTACTACTGCCACATTGGGGATTGAACCATCTGAATTTTCGCCATCAGGACAGACTGTCAGAGCTTATGACAACACTCGCAGAGAAGTTGTGGGAATGGTGACTCTTCCAGTTGTTATTTGGCCAGTTGAATTCAAGGTTGATTTTCATATCCTAGATGTGCCAGCCAGTTTTAATCTGCTTTTGGGAAGACCGTGGATTCATCCGACTGGGGCTGTGCCGTCGTCGCTTCACCAGAAAATCAAGTTTCCACACCAGGGATCAGTGGTCACTTTGAAAGGGGATATGGAGATGAATCGAAGTGTTCGAGTGCCAATCTGTGAGATCAGCCAGGAGCCGTCAGAAGTGCTACTGTCAGGGTTTGAGTATGTACAGGCTATCGAAGGAGAGCCCGAGCAAAAGGAGTTGATACCTCTTGATTATAATCCTCATAGGAATCTGCATGTAGGACAGATCATGAAAGGAATGGGATTCTTCCCTGGAATGGGATTGGGCCGAAGGTTGCAAGGCATCGCTGAAGTTTTGAAGTACCCATCTGCTATCCATCCTTATGGGCTAGGCTATCAACCCACTAAGGAAGATAAGAAGAAAATGACTCAAAAGAAAAAAGAGAAAGACTCCGCGAGGGCGAAAGGACGAACCCCTAATTCAACCCTTGAGACATACAGACCAACTTTGAATGGGGCTTTCGTCAAGGAAGGTGATGACTTTCCATATTGTGGTTTCCCTGAACCGTGCTACCTTGAGGATCAGAAGATTAGTGTGCCTGGGTTTGAGATTTTATTCAGTGATGAATGGTGTTCTCTTGTTGCTTCAGTGATCGATTATGCTATTACTAGTGAGACTGGTAAGGAAAAAAAAGATTGGGTTGAAGACCTTGATGCTGGTGCCATGACAGATATGTTCGAGCAGGCGGTTCTGTGTCTCGAATTGCATACTTATGAAGTCGAGGCGATCTATCCAATTGAACCTACAACTTCACCCTTATCCAACTGGGGCTTTGAAAATTGTCCTTTCATCCATGATTGTGAGGAGATCGAGTCACTTCCATCTGATGATAACTTGTAGGTGTCTTCAGTAGAATAGGATTTCCCTGTTTTCTTTGTAGTAGTGTAGGATTTCCTTGGTTTCAATAAAAACCTCAACCTCATTTGAAGAGGTATGAGTGTCAATTTGTTTCATCTTCTGTGTTCAGTTATTCAACTTTCAATTAATAAAAAAAGTATTCATTCTCTTCTCATCTCTCTTGTAGTATCTCTTTTTTATCATCTCTGGATTTGTATGGCATGAACATAGACCCGCATGAGGATGTTCCTCCTGAGCTCGACGAGCAATATGGAAAGGGGCACGCTCAACCTAACATGGATGAATTAATTTCAATCAATTTAGGGACGGATGAATCACCTAAGATAATTAAAATTGGATCAACACTGTCGCCGCAAGAGAGAGAATCATTGGTAGAGGTTTTGAGAGAGAACATTGAAGCTTTCGCATGGTCGTACCAAGATATGCCAGGCATAGATCCCGACATTGTATAGCACTTCATCCCCACCGATCCGAACATGAAGCCGGTCAAGCAGAAGCTGCGGAGAATGAAGCCAGAATGGGCCTTGAAGATTAAGGATGAAGTGATCAAGCAGATGAATGCCGGATTTCTGCAAGTAGTGGAGTACCCAGAATGGTTAGCCAACATCGTTCCAGTGCCTAAGAAGGACGGGAAAGTACGAATGTGTGTTGATTTCAGAGATCTCAATAAGGCGTGTCCTAAGGACGATTTCCCTCTGCCTCATATAGATGTATTGGTCGACAACACTGCTGGCCATGCACTCTTGTCTTTTATGGATGGCTTTTCGGGTTACAACCAGATCAAAATGGCTTCCCAAGATATGGAAAAGACAGCTTTCATTACACAATGGGGGACATTTTGTTATCGGGTTATGCCCTTCGGCCTTAAGAATGCTGGCACGACATACCAAAGGATGGCTACCACATTGCTGCATGATTTGATTCACAAGGAGGTGGAAGTGTACGTAGATGATATGATTGTGAAGTCTGTGGATAGGGAAGGACATTTAGCTACTCTGAAGAAGTTCTTTGAAAGAATTATCAAGTACAAGCTGCGTCTGAACCCTCAGAAATGTGCATTTGGAGTGACTGCTGGAAAGCTGCTTGGTTTTATGATCACACAAAGAGGGATGGAAGTAGATCCGGGGAAAATCAAAGCCATCATGGAGATGCAACCACCAAAGACAGAAAAGGAAATCCGGGGATTTTTGGGAAGAATTCAGTTTATCAGCCGCTTCATAGCTCAGTTGACGACTATCTGCGAGCCAATTTTCAAGCTGCTAAAGAAGGATGTACCGACTAAGTGGAATGAAGAATGTCAAGAGGCATTTGATACCATCAGAAGGTATTTGAGCAACCCACCAATACTGGTTCCCCCGCAACAAGGTGAACCGTTATTACTCTACTTAACTGTCACCGAAACCGCGATGGGAGCTATGTTAGCTCAATATCTTGAAGAATCCTTAAAAGAGAATGCCATCTACTACCTCAGCAAGAAGATGACGGATTATGAAGTGAACTATAGTGCTCTGGAAAAGACATGCGTGGCATGGTGTGGGCAACTCAAAAGCTTCGCCATTACATGATGTCTTTCCAAGTACTCTTGATCAGTCGAATGAACCCATTGAAGTATCTGCTTGAGAAGCCTGCTTTGTCCTATAAAACAGCGCGGTGGTTATTGTTATTGTCAGAATTTGACATTCAGTATGTGCTGCAGAACTCAGTAAAAGGAAGAGCTATAGCAGAACACTTGGCAGAATGTGCTACTTCACAAGCAGACGATGTCAATCACCAGTTCCCAGATGAAGAAATCCTTATGGTAGAGAAGAAGGTGTGGAAAGTGCACTTTGATGGAGCATTGAATAGGAAAAGATGTGGTATAGGAGTCTGTCTGGAAACGCCAGAAAATGTGATGATACCTGTGGCAGTGAAATTGAACTTTAAGGCAACCAACAACATGGCTGAATATGAAGCTTGCATTCTAGCTTTAGAATCAGCATTGGCCTTGGGAGTAGAAGAGCTTTAAGTGTATGGGGATTCAGCCCTTATCATATGCCAGACTAGAGGGGAATGGAAGACTAAGGATGAGAAGTTGCTGCCATATCACGATTATCTAGAGACACTGGTGAAAGAATTCCGTCAAATAAAATTCTTTTACCTGTCTAGGAAAAAGAACAAGTTTGCGGATGCCTTAGCCACTCTAGCATCCATGGTAGAGATTCCAATAGAAGGGGGAGTAGCACCGATGATCATTGAATCTAGAGAAGAACCCATCTATTGTTGTGCCCTAAGGGAAGGAGAACCAAACAACGGGAAGCCATGGTATCATGATATTCAGCAATTCCTAGAAAAAGGGGAGTATCCACCAGAAGCATCCTATGTTGACCAAAGAAGTTTGAGAAGGTTGGCTAGTCAGTTCATCTTGTGCAGTGAGAGATTGTATAAAAGGTCTTTTGACGGTATCCATCTCTTGTGTGTAACAGAAGATGAAGCAGAGCAGATTATTCAGGAAATACATGAAGGGGCTGGAGCTCCACACATGAATGGGTATATGCTTGCGAAGAAGATTCTGAGACTGTGGTACTATTGGTCGACCTTAGAAAATGATTGTGCTAAACATGTTAAGAAATGCCATAAGTGCCAGGTGTTTGCAAGTGGTAAGCATCAGCCATCCATGCCACTCACTACCATGTCATCACCATGGCCGTTCGCAACGTGGGGCATTGATATCATCAGCAAGATCACTCCTGCGGCCTCGAATGGGCACGAGTACATATTGGTGGCCATAGATTACTTTACCAAATGGGTAGAAGCAGCGTCGTACAAGACTTTGAATGCTAAGCAGGTCGCCAAGTTCATACAGTGCAACATCATCTACCGATATGGAGTACCGCGTGAGTTTATTTTAGACAATGGGCAACATTTCAAAAAAGAGACTGAATAGCTTCTTAAGAAATATGGTGTAGTACATCACCATTCCTCTCCTTATCGTCCGCAGACTAATGGAGCAGTAGAGGCAGCTAACAAGAATTTGAAGACCATTTTGAAGAAGACCACTGATACGTACAATGATTGGCATGAGAAGTTGCCTCTAGCATTGTGGGGCTATCGCACATCCATTAGGGCGTCAACTGGGGCTACGCCTTACTCGTTAGTGTATGGTATGGAAGCAGTGTTACCAATTAGAGATACCTTCACTAAGGGTAGTTATGGAAAGCCAACTAGCAGAAGTCGATTAGATGAGGGATAAATATGAGCAGCTGTCACTAATTGATGAGAAGAGATTGAGGGCCCTATACCATGTTCAAGGTTATCAGAGAAGAATAGCAAGAGCTTTTAACAAAAAAGTCAAGAACAGGGGCTTAAAGAAAGGGGATTTGGTACTCAAAGAAATCAGAATGCCGATTCATGATCCAAGAGGAAAGTTCAAGCCAAGCTGGGTAGGACCTTACATCATCAAGGAGATATTATCAGGCAGAGCCGTGCGTCTTATGGACATAGATGAGATCGAATTCCTCAACCTACCAATTTGGATCAATTGAAAAAGTATCATGTATAAATAAATAAATAAATAAATAAAAAAGAGCCCGCTAAGTAGAAAACCTGAAAAGGCTGCTTAGGCAAAAATTAGGGCAAGAGCTCGCTAGGTAGAAAACCTGCAAAGGCTGCCTAGGCAAAAAGTAGAGCATTAAAAAAAAAAAAAAAAAAAAAAAAGAAAATGCTTTTCAATTGATCCCATGAACTACAAGGACCTGATTCTCCAAGTATTCAAAACAAGAAAGTTGAAAGTTTTATGAGAAAAAGAAATATTCAAATGATGGAGATATGTATGCAGCCCATAAAGTTACCTTGGGTGCGGTCCAATTCTTTAAGGCAAAACAACCCTGTGTTTGTTTTCAATTGCAATTATTTGAAGTGATTTATTCAAAACTAAAAAGATAGAGTTCTTTTATTCATGAAATGAAGAGAAACCTTTCAAAGGTCTATTACATGCCATATGATTCTAATTCCATTCATTCTGAATAATAAAAAGCATGGGAAATATGTTCAAAAGTTCATCAAATCCTTTGTTCCTTTCTTGAAGTTTCTTCAGAGTCATCATCTCTTCTTCTCTTGTAAAGTACTACTTGTAAAGCGTTAGGTGGAAGCGACGAAGTGTCCCCTCGCTCTTTAGATGAAAGACTTTCGATAAGTCATGAGATCCTAGCCTTCATTTCTTGTCCCCGAGTACCCATATTCTAAGATAACCATTGCCTATAAGCCTCATCCATTTCAAAAGGCCCATGAGAGAAATCAATGTGAGTTGTGCGCAATACAGATGACCACCTTGACATCAAAGCCTTCACCACTAATGGAGAGATCGCCTTGGAAGTATAAGTATGCTCTGAGAAAGATGGAATTGTCTGTTTGGTCCCCATTTGGTGAAGCAGTTGGGTTGCCCAATAGAAAGAGGTACACTTCAATCTTACCAAAATCACCGCAGAATAACCTGGAGAATGGAGCAGATAATGGCCAGAACAGTTCCAGTCATGCACATACACCATAAAAGTGAGAAAACTTGTTTTAGTACAAATGTTTACAAATTACATATGATTTTCAAAGTGAAACCCCCATGTCTCATAGAGGATTGATCAACGTCTTCGAGAGTTCCTCCTTATCCCTCTGCTAGATCCCTCGCCAGCTGAAGAATGACATGGTGGGTCAGGTGCCTGAAACAGTGTTCACAGTTTGATCAGTTTGTGAAAAGGGAAGGAAGATGAATTTAAGAATATGATTTGAAGTTACCTGTTGACGAGTGAGAACGGAAGTTCTCAAGCTCATCCTGCGAAGGTCACGCCTCATGGCAGTAGTAAGATCGATGTAATCCTGGCAATACTCTCGAGGAACCTGTCAGAAATAAATGATGTCAGTGTATCAAGGGGAATGTGTGTGCAGTTAATTGGTTCAATGGAAGGTTCACCTGTTCGTAAGAAGGATCTATGTGATATCCCTCATCGACTGAAGGTCGTGAAATAGTAGAAGTCACGAAGTTATCTTCAACTATCAGCTCAATATTCCAGTCTGCAGGCTGTAAGGCAGGAGGCCTATTTGTTTCTTGATCATCATCACTAACAGCAGCTCTAGAACTTTGACCCCGGGAACGGCGACTCTGTGGACATAAAGATGAAGTTTGGTGATTGTATTTACAGAGATGAAGGGAGGTGTTTTATTTACATACCTTTTCAGGCAGTTCTCCAGTAGCTAAGGGGCGCATCAAGAACTGTTGGCAGAAGACCTCGTAGTTCGCATCAGAGAAAAGGAAAGCGGAAAGATCCACTCCTCTCTTGGACTCTAACAGGGCCTCACCCTTCAGTTTGTCAGTGTGACGCATATTTGTAGAAGGCAGAAAAGGCACCCTAGCTGCATCCATGTTTCCATAAACTTGGCGACAGACTCTTTCACCCAAGTACCAGTATCTGCCAGCAGGCCCCTCAAACAAGATTCGCCTATGTGTTAGGAGTACACTATGCATGTGGGGGGAAGCCAAAGTAGTCCTCCAAGTACCCCATGGGTCCCAGTTCACCTGAAGATTATGAAGAGTATGAGAGTTGAATCTGGAAGATTTAAGAGAAAGACAATGGTTTGAGATTTTACCTGTTCTGCAGTGAGACCGGCAAGGATAGCTTTGGCAGCAGCATAATCATACCTATGGAGGTTGGAGTGTTTCCTGTGGCATGGATCAAAGCGAGCTAGAAATGGCCATTGGTTAACCCCCTCTTTCAAGAGAGGACAACCAAGACCCAAGTAGATGAATGCTCATACCTGCATGAAAGAAAGATCAGGGAATTGATGAAAATATGGAAAGATTCTATTGAAAGACAATTGGGTGAAATCAGTACCTTCCATATGAAAGCCAAGCCACCAAAATCCTGGGCAGCATCTCGAGATTTGTCACACATGGAGCGATACATAGTCGCCAATGCAGCTCCACCCCAGTCATACAGGTGAACATTATCCATGTCCTCCAAACTCTTCAAGAAGCCTAAAGGGGCTATGTCTTGTGTACCTGCAAAGAAAGTGCATGAGAGCAGATACAGAATGAATGCACGGGCAATATCCTCGGGTTCCCCTCCCTCCTCTTCACTCTGAATACTGAAGTAATTATAGAGCCAAGAGCGCCTGACTCCTCTTTTTGTCAAAGGAATATTTTCAACGCCCAAGAGATTGTGCAAGTATTCTTCATCAGTGTGAGCTTCTTCATAAAAGGCGAGTGGTTGGCCTCCAATATGAAGTCCTATTATCATGGTGAAATCGAGTGGGGTCATGGTCATTTCCCCAAACCCAAAGTGAAATGTGTTGGTGGTGTCCCACCAGAGTTCAGAAAGAGCAATAATAACCATTCTATCCATGTTGTCGAGCCAGAGAGAATCCAAGAAGAACTTAAAGCCTGCTTGCTCAACAATGGCCTTGCCTTGGGGTTGGCGTGTCTCCATTAATTCCCACCATTTGATGAGCTTACCTAAGGAATATCTTGTACGGATTTCGAAATTGGGCTGCATAAACACATTTGGGGTTATATTCACATCAAAGCAAATGTTGTTATTTCTAAAGGAATTTTGATTCAAATGTAATGCAAGTATGACTATTGATTTACATATCATGAATGAAGTAAAATTTATGCTTTGAATGAGCCAAAATGATCAATACATTTTCAAAAGGTTTTTACAAAAAAGATGTATGCATATTGTATGACACAATTTATTATCAAAGGCATGGGCGGTGTCACCAAAATCCAAAATGTTTCAAATTCAAAATTGATGGTGTTTTAATCAAATTAAACATCATAGAAAATTTTTGATATACTTTACTTGACATGAAATGACTTGTAAAGAAGAAAATGGATAATGGTGTCATTGAGGCATTTTATCAAACATGTGATATGCATATTTTCAAAATGATATTTTCAAAAAAGATTGATCATGGCAAATACTTTCTAAAATCCTACAAAAATCATTGAAACATGATTAGGATATGTTTGATTTGAAAAATCAAAGTTTACTTCATTGAGGCATTTCATCAAACACTTGGTGTGCACCATTCACAAGCTTGTGAAGCTATGAAATGGGGCTCCCATGCTTTTCCCAAATGTTACAATAATATGAAAATCAACAATCACAACATGCAAACAAGCATTTTAATTCAATCAATTGCATATGAATCAAGAGTTATTGAGGAAATTTAACTTACATTGTCTTTGGAGTGAATATACGAAAGATGTGTTCTAGGCTCCAAGAGTAGAGATGGTGGATGGGAGTCTCCATATGAGGGTGCCTTGTATCTAGCCTTGACTTCCAAGAATGGATACTTCAAGTAAGGTGGAGGAGGTTGATTTCTATCCATTTTTGAAGAAAATGGAGTATGTGGGAAATGGAGAGGTTCACACCAAATGAAGACAAGCTGAAGAACTTGAGGAGATGAGGGTGATTTTGTGTTGCTAAGAATATGAACCAATGTTTTGGTTGAGTATGTGTGAATTGAAGATCAAAAGCTAGGGTTTTGGAGCAAAACCAAGCTTGGAGGTGGTTTAGAATGAGCACAAGAGTGCACATGAGCATAAGGGGCTTAAAAAGGCAAAAAAAAAAATTCGGGTCACACATGGTGACCGTCCTAGCTAGGACGGCCAACCGTCCAGCCTAGGACGGCCAGCCGTCCAGGCTAGGACGGCCACCAGTGTGCCCCAATTTGATTTTCTCAAATTTTGTTTTTTCGGTCAATTTCCTCCAAAATTAGTTTATGTTTTGCATGGAAATTACCACTAAATGATGATTTTGAATGATGATTTTGAATGATGATTTTGAAATGATGATTTTGAAAACATTATATATGGGAGAAGTACCATATAATTGAGGCTGTGTTCATGTGGGAGATGTACCATATGAACAATGAGTTTGAAGTTATTTTATGTGAGACATAAAATAACGATTTGAATTGTCTTATGTGATTATTTTATGTGAAACATAAAATGATGAATTATGATTATTTTATGTGAGACATAAAATGATGTTTTATATGGGAGATGTACCATATAATTGATGATATGTTCACATGGGAGATGTACCATGTGAACGATGAATTTGAGTTATTTTATGTGAAGCATGAAATAACATTTTGAATGATTTGAGATTATTTTATGTGAGACATAAAATAATGCTTTATATGGGAGATGTACCATATAATTGATGATATGCTCATATAGGAGATGTACCATATGAACAATGAATTTGAATTGTTTTATGTGAAGCATAAAATAATGGTTTGAAAATGTTTATATAGGAGAAGTACTATATAAATAATAATTCTTGTGGGAGATGTACCATAGGAATAATGAGTCTGGACTATTTTATGTGAGAGAAGTATCACATAAAATGATAGCTTGTATGTGTTTATGTGAGAGAAGTATCACATAAAATAATGATTTGTGTATGCTTATGTGAGTGAGATATCACATAAATGTTTGTTTTGTGGTTTGTTAGTGTGATTGATTTTGAAATAATTGGAAGTGTGACTTCCAAGAATTATTTTCATTCTGGATTTGTTCAGGAAATAGATTCCAATGTTGGTGAGAAGTTGGTTTGATCGTCCCTCTTTTTGTTGTGGCAAAAATGGGATGCCATTTTGTTTCGTTGGTATTACATGGCGAAGCCATGAAACACCAACGAGGGGCTTCTGTGGACACCCCATTTTTACCAATTATTTCTACCATATGTCCATGCAAATGATCAACTAGAATAGCTGATCATTGGGTGAGGAATTGGTCTTGTAAAGACCAAATTGACCAAATTGCCCTTTGCTGAGGAAAAGGACAATTCATTATTTCATGTGTACATTTGGATTGGAATCAACCCATTTGTATTGCATTTGACTTTTGAGGTGTTTTAGAACATCCCTGTAAATTTTCATGGCATTCTGATGAGAGCTCGATAGGTAATTAGGGTTTTTGCGACTTGAAGGGCATTTTCGTCCTTTTTCTCGTATAATTTCCGAATGACCTCCGAATTTGAAACGGATTGTTTCATGAGGTTTATATGGATGTGTGGAGTGTATTTGGTGTGTCAATTGAGCCTTTGAATGGTTGGGATGGA